>VWZS01002022.1:1185965-1241781 GCA_013397075.1 Rhabdornis inornatus | reverse complement strand
TTGATTTCTTTAACGATTGTTCGTAAAAGTCTTGGAAGCAGGGACCATCCCGCCTCCTCCCTCGCCTCGGGCTGCAGGATTGCACCGGGGAACGATTTTGGCAGAAAGAGGGTTTGGGAGAAGGGAAGAGAAAAGAAAAAGGGGGAAAAAATTAAAAATATAGAGGAGTTGCTTGAAATTGAGCAGCCGTGTGTGTGCAGGAGCGCACACGGCGTGCCAGTGCCCCCGGTGGGCAGCGGGGTCGGGGCCACTCTCGGACATGCCCTTCCCAAAACCGGGCGGCTCTAAGCCCCGTGGGTGTGCGGGGGGCACTCCCCCAATTTCTGCCGGCACGCCCGGGGCTCGGGGCGCTGCCGGACGGTGACCGGAGCGCGCTGCTCCACGCACGGCCCTGGCCAGGGCTGAGAGACGGACGGAGGGATGGCTGGACGGACGGAGCGGTTGTTTGCTGTCTCGGGAGGATAAATGGGCCGATGTGGCGATTGCCTCGAGGCGCTGGCGCTTGGCAGCGTGCGGGGACCGCCCCGCTGCCCCCCCCGGTCCCTGTCACCCGGGCCGGGAGCGACAGCCGGCCGGGCGGATCCGCGCTGGAGGCGCCGGAACGGCGGGGTTGGAATCATCTGCTGGGGGAAACGGGGCGGGAGAAACCTCCCTCCTTCGGCACCTCCAGCCGCGCCTCGCAGAGAAACCCCCGTCCACGGGGGCGCGGTGGCAATCCCGAGCCCTCATCCTCTTCCCCGCCGAGCAGGCAGGTCCCGGGGGAGTGAAGAGACACCAGCAGGACATTCCAGCCCGGGGATCTGGGGGCTCGCACCGCGGACCCGCCGACCTCACCCGCAGCCCGCCCCGACGCTCAGCCACCTCCCTTTGCACCTGAAGTTTTTTGGTTGCGGGTGGGGAGAAAAAAACCGGCGGTTCCCAGGGAGGCAGCCCCGTAGGGTGATGCCTTGGGGTTTTATTTGCTGGCATTTTCGTTTTGGTGTTTTGATTTTTTTTTTCCAGCCAACCCCAAACTTCCCACATGCTTCTCCCCAAACCCCGCATTATTAGGGAACAATTAAGGCGTGTAAAAACACGGCGAGGCGAAGCCCTTGAGCTGGAAGTGGTCTTCCAAGGCGCTACTTGAGCTCCTGGCCCCGTCCTCTCGCCCCGACGCGGGGGCTGCTGCGGGCAGGGTGAGCCCCGAGGCTGGGCCGGGGCTCAGGAGCTTCTGCAGGGCTCGGGAGCTGCGGTTTCCTCATCTGCCACCGCTCCTTCGTGGAAGCTCAACCCGCAGCCGCCTCCAGACACCACCTTTGGGCTTTCCCTTTTCCAATCCATCTTTTTTTCTTTGTTTCTTTGATTTCTTGCTTTTGTATGATTTGATTATTCTAGAATACATACTTAATCATTATTATATTTCTAAACGCTCTCAGCCGAAACAGAGCTCGACCTTTAGCGCAGGTAACCGCGGCCGTAATTCCTGCTGAATTTCACCTTGGTCTCACCAAACGAGGCTTTCCCTCATTCTCCCACATAAAAGCCTTCCCAGAGAAGGCATTGAAATAAAAACGAAACCAGCACCGAGCGGGCTGGGCTGTGCGGAGCCGACCCGACCCCACGGACACCCCGACACCTTCCCCTCCCGGGGCAGCTCCCCTCTGCCTCCGGCTTCTCTCCGTTCCGAGGTCCTTTCAAGCTTTATTTCCTTTCAAGCCGCCCGAGGGCCACTCACAAAATAAAATTATCGAGGAAATAAACTCGAGAGAAAAAGCCAGTGGTCCTTTCCCTCCCCGGACCTGCTCCTTCCAGCGAAGGTACGAGCGGAGCTGCTCCGGGGAAGGAGAGCCGGCCGAGGATGGGGACGCGGGGCTTGGAGCATCCCCTGGGCTGGACAGCCGGGTCGGTAAAACAAGGAGGTGTCTGTGGGGCAGGAGGAGGCGGCAGGGAGGGAGCTGGAGGGATTTCTCCCAGCTTTCGTGGAGTCCCGTCTGCAGGAATGGGGTCCCCGCCACCGCGCTGCCCGACCGCGCTCCCTTGGGAATGTGGCACCGCGATCTTCCGGCAGGATTCTGTCCCTTCTGCCGTGAAACTGCTCCCAGGCGCTCTCGCGTTTATTTTCCATAGGTTTCTTGAAAATGTATTTTTCCAGCTCTCCCTCGCTGTCCGTTCGTGGCCTTCCCCGTGGATTTTCGAGGGGCTCTTTTTTACTCCTCAGTTCTCCCGAGTCCTTTTTCAGCCGGTTTTAATTTCTTCGGTCTCCGATCTAAAAAGCAAACAGAAAAACCACCTCAAACCCAAATACAATTATAAACCAGGTCAGGAGGCTCCCCCGCTCCCCTCGCTGGAGCGGACGGGGGTAGGAGCTACCCCTAGGAAAAGTGAAAAGCTCGTTTTAATGGGCGGTCATTGCTAAATCTCACCTTAGGGCCAAAACGACTCGCGACCCATTGCCCTCCTTACGATGTATTTATTTGTCTCAGTGGCACCAGCCGTCAGTCATTAGTGGGGGGGTGAACCCGAGAGCCGCCCCACTCCGGTGGCGGCGGTCCTGTGGCTGTTTCGGTTTGTTTAAAATACGATTTCTCAACAGGAACCCTTCCAGAAGAGGAGGAATAACCTGTCCCGGGAGGGCTCCTTGCCGAAACACGGGGGGAACACGCGTGGGAGCGCAGCGAGCGACGACCCCTCCGAAAACGGTTTTGAGGGGTTTGGTCCGCACGCCCGAGGGTTCGCTCCCAGGAAAAGCGGCGCTTGGGCCAGCAGGGACATTATTTAATGGATAACAATGTTTTCAAACAGAAACGATAACGGAGGGGCAAACCAATGCAGAAACCCGAGTTGAGCAGCAGCCGCCCGAGCCCTCGGGCAGCCTGGCGAGCGTCGCCGACCCCGGGACCGCCAGTGCAGCCGGGCAGCAGCTCCGGACACCCTCCCGGCCGTGCCCGCCCGCAGGTCTCTGTTACGGCCGCTCCAGGAGCTCCAGAGCCGCTCCGTAGCTGGATGTCACTTTATGTACAGCTTTCTCCGCACATGATGTTCAGAAACCTCTAAAAACTTTTATATACATTTCAAATATTTATATAGCACAAGTACATGTGTGTGTGTGTGTGTGTGTGTGTCGTTATATAAAGTCGATGCAAAGAAATGTGACTGTGAGCGCATTTTTTTTCACTCCGCACAAGACGTGTGCGGTGTGGGACGCCGGGCACTGTGCGACCTGTCCCCGCTGCCCGCACACATCCCCTCCAGCCCCGGCTTTGCCGGGTTTAGTCCCTCCTGGCCGAGCACAGCCCGGCCGGGATCGGAGGCTCTAACCGGTGGATTTGGGATCTATGGCTCGATTAGTTTAGAGATACTTTTGCTATCGCGTGTTTTGGGTAAATTAATCTCTGCCAACAGCAGTTCGCTGAGCAGTCCTAGGCTCCCCCGTCGCCCCCGGGACAGCTTTGGGGTCGCTGACCATCGCCCTTCAAGGACAGGGACCCGTGTGTGAGTGTCCCCGGTTCTTGCGTTCACACCCCTTTCACAGGTGGCTCTGGTTTGTTCTCTCTGCCAAATATTTAACCAGGCATAGGGATGAGAGAGAAACATAAATTTCATGGTTTTTTCCCCCCCAGCTCGCTATCCCGCGGCTCCAAACTTCTGCTCTGAGGAGTCTGGGCCGACGGTGCGGGACTGCTTGGCCTGGCTGGCTCCAGGCAGGGAGGAGGAAGAGAGGGATGGAGGAAGAGATGGATAGATTGGGGATGGGGTCAGGATGGGGAGGGCGAAGCTCCATCCTCGTGCCACAGCTCATTTCGTCCTGAAATCGGGAAATGACGGAATTAGGGAATCATGAAACCATGGCAGCAGGCAGGACCGGGATGCCCGGTGCCAGCAGCCCGCAGGAGGAGCACGGGGGCTCTTTGCTGCTGGGGGTGTCCCCGCCGCCGCTGCCGGGCTGTTCCCGTGGCCGGGGCCGGTCCCTGACCGGGAATGATCTCTCCCGGGGCTTGGTGTCGCCTCAGCCGCTCTTGGAGTGCCACCTGGTGGGAGCAGCCCGGCAGCACGGGCAGGGCTCGGCTCCAGGGTCCCGCAGCCCCCCGGGAAGCGCTTCCCGAGGCTGGCAGGGACTGCGGGGCAGCAGCGGGGTGAGGGGTGTCCTGGGCATCCCCAAGAGGCCGGGCATGAGGAACGAAGAGGATACAAGCAGCAGTACCCAAAGAAAATATCTGAATTGTGAAAGCGTTCCTTCTTCAGAGCCAGAGAGAGAAGAGATGCTGCTGGAAATTCTGGGGAACCCACTCCCTCTGCAACCCGTAATCGGGGAGGGATGAGAGCAAGGCTGCCTCCAGCACTGCCAGGATGGCTCCTGGGCATTTCCACGCACTCCAAATGAGAACCCTCGTGCTGGGCATTCAGAGGGAAGCAGCTTTGGGCCTGGCATTTTTGCAGGAAACCCTCCAGAGTTTCCTAGGTGTGTGTTTGTGTAGCAGCATTCTGAGAGCAGGAGGGGTTTTACAAACTGAACTGTTGCCGTCCTGGCCATGCCATGGGCTGGATTGGGTGGCAGAGGCCTCCTTGCTTTGTCTCCTTGGGTTTCTGATGCCCTCCCTCACATATCCACATCTGCTGAACTATTCTGCTCCTGTGGTTTTGTCTTTGCTCACTGCCTGCTCACTCACAGACAGATCCCAATGTGAGCAAGCAAAAAACCAATGTCTTGTTTCATAGTTTTATTCATACTCCCTCAACTTACCTTACACTTTTTACTCTCTTACACACAACTATCCTTCATAAGCACTTTGTCTTATTATATCCTTGTTACAGCTCTGATTTCTGCCTCCTGCCTCATTACAGAACCATTCTGCACCAGAAGCTGCCATTTCACATGAAATGCTTCACTCTGGGCCACAGATTAACTGGCTTTGGTGAAACTGGGGGGCACAAAAATGTGAGAACAAGGATGTAAAAGCAGGAAGACATGCATCAAACTTCAGGGTAAACAATGGGAATGATATTGATTGCCTTTTAATGTGCAGTGGGTGCACAATGGGGAAGAAAACCTTCCAAGAGCAAAAAAAAAAAAAAAAAAAACCTACAAAAAAAAAAAAAAAAAAAAAAAAAAAAAAGACACTCACCCCACCTTAGAAGCTTGGAGCAGAAAGTGAAACTTTGGGATTAACTGTGAGTGAACCTTGTCCCTGGGCTTCTGTGGGGAAGTGGCTTTCCAGGTCTAGCAGAACTTCCAAATAAAGTGCTGCCCTACTTTCTGGCTGTGTCTAAAGAGTGATGAGAAATGCCCATTGTCTGTGCCCAGGCTGGTGCGTGCTCTCATTAGGGCTCTGAATTGTGTGTGTGCATGCTGGCGTCAGAGCTGTTTGGAGGGCAGGGACAGGCAGGGGTTTTGTGGTAATTCCTGGGTTCCAGCGGGCTGAGAAATTTCTTCAGGAGTTTTAAGCTCTTGGAGGCTTGGTGCTTCCAGGAGTGGTGAGACAGGAAGGTGGTGGCGGGTGGGATGGATGGTGATCCTGCATCACAAATGTTTAATGAAGCTGTGTGAGCAGAGCTCTGGGGGAATCCACCCCCGCAAGGGCAGAGCCTTTGCTGGGAGCAGCAGGACTCATTTGAGGTGTAACCAAGTAACCCCATTTTGCTCCTTGGGTGTTGGGTTCTGATCCAAACTGACAGAGGTTAGGAGACCCTGAAAATGGCCTTCCCTGCTTCCCTTAACGAGTTACCTCAAGTTCAAATCCCTTCATATTCAACGAGGATGGTGTAACAAGAAAAAGTGTCAGGAAACATGAAGGCACAGCTGTTCTTTCCACTTGGGTAGCTGCGATCAGTTTGAATAATGGATATTCTGTTCAGCTCCTTCGAGGGGAACTTGGAGTCTCCAGCTCCTCACTAAGAGGAGACACGCTGATTTATCATTTATTTATTGGATTATAACCCTGTTTTACGGGTAATCAATCGCTGCTTTTTCAACTTCCTCTTAAATCACATCACCCTGGTGCAATGAGGGGGTGAGGCCACTCCAAGCACACAGAGGTTTCCATCGGAACAAGTATTTCCATCAGATTTGGAGATGTTAACGTGGGCGATTGGTGGGGGAAATACCAGGCAGGGGCTGATTTGGCCATGCCCTCTGGGGTTGGGTGAGCACCCTGGAGGCCCTGAGGACACACTGGGACACACTGGTGGAGGTGTTTTCTGAGCTGCTTTGCAGTTTGGAGACCCTGATGTTTGTGTTGAAATGAGCTCCGACAGAAACAACACCCATTTTGGGGCTAAATCCTATTTACCACAGGAAAATAGAGGGGGAGGGCACGATCTGTAAACTCAGACAAGAGCTTTGAAATTTGCCATGTATTCTTTGCACTTCACTTGTACAGCCCCCCCAGTTGCCTCCTCACCATTGAGTGGGACCCAACACATCTCTGGTGACAGCTTCACACAAATTTTAGTGCCAGGACCCCTCACAGCAGTGTGGGCAGCTCTGTGAGGGCACTCACTGCCTGCCTGGAGTGGTGCTCCCCCTCCTCCTGTGCCCAGTGCAAGTGATGCCCATCAGGAATAATGAGAACTAGCTGTGGCAAATAGAGAGATTATTAAGGTGTGAATCTGCTGCATGGAGGAAGAGGGCACTGAGTTTTTATAGGTCTGATTCAGGCCAGGGAAGGACTGTTCCTCAAAGCTGTGGTGTGGAAGGAACTGTGACAGACTGCTTGGAAAGGATCTGTGATGGAGAGCTCTGGAATCCTTCTGAAGGTAGGAAGATGTGAGAAGTGAGGGGGATGTGGTGTAGGCACAGGATGGAAATGGTTGCTGTGTGATTTCCTGGCTCCCCTCAAGAGCTGGGGGGGTTGTTTCCCTGGAGGGAGTTTTGCTGTGTTAGATGTGCCTTCCCTGTGACTCAGAAGGGCTCCAGGGTCTTGGAACTTCTGGTTTCTGCTTCTTTGGGGACTGGTGGGATGAGCAGAGACAGAAGCAATGTGATTTACATGCTGAAGGGTGGGGGAGAAAGCAGCTGCTCTGTGCAAATCTGAAATCTGAGTGTGTGAAAATGTGGGAAGGGCTCACAGAGGTTCCCTGTGGTGCTGGGCCTGCTCCCTCCATTCATGGCTGCAGCTTCTAGCCAGGAAAAGCATTAAATCTCAGGGGTCTGAGGTTTGCTATGGAGCCTGTGCAGGTATTGAGCTGGTTTTACTCTTTGCTCAGACTCTTCCAGACTCACTATTGCTTGTCTGTGAGATTCAAGCTAGACCTAAGCAAGCCTAGCCTGGTTTTGGGTCCCCAGGTGCCAATGTGTCCCCACAGAGAGCTTGTAGCTGCTCTGCACCTGAAGGGAAATGGTTTGGGTTGTGTGTGGGGTCCTGTCGTATCAGCCTCTGCACTCTTTGATTTTTGGAGTTCCTTGGCTGGAGAACAAAGCAGGTGCCCTGCGTTTGGGGAGGATGTTGAAACTCAGGGATGAGCGTGGCAAAGATTCTGCTCTGGCATTGGGAGTGTAGCTGGAAGGGAAGGAACTTGACAAACGAGTGAAATGCTGCCTCTGGCTGGCCTGGCAGCCTTTTATCATCCTGCATTCATCTGCCAGCCTGGCTGGGCCCTTTGACACCTGCTTTCTTATGTGAGAAGTCCCCAAACTCCCCACAGTGCTTTTCCTTTTTAAGGACCTCAGTCAGGTACAGCATCGATGTGTAATTTTGCACTCTTGGCAAGGCACACCCCAGTGAATCTGGGACAGCCATCTGCTGATAATGACTGTCCCCTGGGGCTCTGGGTGCTGCAGGGGAGACACAGGCAAGAGTCAGCACCCAGGAGTAGGGTAGGAGCTGTGATGGGAGCTTCTGGTCCTGGTCAGTCTGAAATGGAGCAGAAATAAATGCTGGCTTTTAGAAACTATCCCCAAGAAGTGTGATCTTTGGCTTTAAAACAACCTGTTACTCCATCTAAAGGTTTAATGTAGGAAAAGAAAAATGTTGGAAGAGTGGGATGCCACTGCAACCTTCAAAGCTGCAGATACTTCTTTTGCCTATTGTCACAAGAATGTGCTCATCTTTGCTATGAGACAATACCAAACATTTGATCATTGAGGAAACACTGATTTTCCAGGAAAATTACTGCACGGGATTGATTTTTCATTTGCTAGTGCATGAGATGTTATACATAGGAGTGAACATCACAACAATTTAGGCTGGGTTATGTTCCCCATAGTCTACAACTTCCTGAATTTCATAAGGTCTAGAAGCTCAATAATATCTATATATAGGTATAGAATACCTAGGAGCTAGTTCTCCTTGCAGAAGGCCATGAAGAAGGAGCTGCACAGCTGTTGTCAATCCACTGTAGAAATGCTGCCCTCCCTGTTTACTGGTGCCCCATTGGTTCCAGGTGGTGAGGAGGGTGCTCACTGTGGTTGTGTCCTACAGCTGGGGGCTGAAGAACCAGTTACAGGTTTACAGTGGGTAAATAGACACAAAAAAGACTCAAAAAGTGCCTCTGTTTGGGCACTGAGGGAGCAGAGCAAGGGCAGGGGAGTCAGGACACAGCCCTGGCTGGTTCTCCTCTGCTCTGGTTGTGCCCAGTAAAATGGTTTATTTCCCTGGTGAACTCTGCAAATAACAGTTTTCTAATCCCTGCTGCCATCTCTTCCTGCAGATGATGGGCAGGCCTGGCTGGAGTCCCTTGTGGCATCTTTGTGTGCAGAAGTGGGGTTTCTCTCATCCTCCTGATCCCTGTGCCACACTGGTGACACATCAGTGAAGGCTCTGCTATTGTGTGGAGGGAAATAATTTGAATTTCACTGATCTGATACTGATGCAGCCTTGTCTAGATCAGGGAATGCTTTTCTAGGCTTGGATGGGATTTGTAGGAAGCACTTATTTAAATTAAACCTCTTTAGGCAGAAGGTCTGGGTATTTTTTGCAGAGCTTAGTGTATGGGAACAGCTACCTGCACCTTATGTCAAATATAATTTGGAAAAACTCTGAGTGTAGAGGCACAGGTGTTTAGGTTCTTAACTTTAATGGGGATAAGAAACCCCAACCCTTGTAATTAATAATGATTTTTCTGATTTGGCTGTGAAGTGCCAGGATTTGAGACATGGATGGGATTCTCACGATTAACCAGCCTGCTGCCCTAATAAAAGCACTTTTTTGGATAGAAACATTCCATGCTCATGAAGCTTTTAAACAGAGGGAGGGAAGGGCGTGTGTGCTGCTCCAGGTGTGTCAGAGGAGGTGGCTGCTCTGGAGATGCTGCTTTGTGCTCTGATGCAGAAGGACTCAGATCAGGCTCTCAGAGCCCGGTTTGCATAAACCCCAGGCGAACGTGCGGGTGTTTTAGGAACTGTATGAAAATGTGCCACTAGATGGCCCCAGGAAGAAGGGGGATCGGGCTGCGGGCCGGGGGCAGCAGCCTGCAGCAGACACCTGGCCCCGCCGCAGGGCACGGGGCAGGGCTGGGTGGCACAGCGCTGCTGGGAAAGAACCAGGGCAGCGCTGGGGCTCCCACACTGCCTCACCTTCCACAGCACCTTCTGCTGGTTTCTGTGCCGTGGGAGCGTGCTCCGGGCTGCATGCAGCTGTGGTGCTCCTGGCAGGGCCGGCGTGGGCTCCCTGTCCCGGTGCTGTGTCCTGTCTTGGCACCTATCCATGAAATGAGTGACAGCCCAGCGGATCTGGCACATCCAGGTGACTCTAACCTGTGTGTCTGGGTGTCCTTATCAGGTTGCAGAATTAACCAGGTTTGTTGGAGTCCCGGTAACTCACAAACATCACCTTCCATCTGCAACCAACCTGGCAGCCATACCCAAAATCACACCTTGGGATAAGTGACAAAATCCCCCCCCGTGATGAGCAAACCCCTGCAGTCTGCTGGCCTGCATGGTGGGACTTGGGCTCGGGGCTGCCTTTTAGGCGACTGCCTTGTATTTGCCCTACTGTGTGAGGGAGCCTTAACTTTAGAAGGGGACACAAAGTGTCCAGGGCCGGTTTGGATGGGGCTTGGAGTAACCTGGTGTCCCTGCCCATGGCGAGGGAGTTGGAACTAGGAGGTCTTTGAGGTCCCTTCCCACCCAAACCATCCTGCAGTTCCAAGTGTTTTGTTCTGGTCGCTGTTGCTGCTTTAGCTGGATGTGGGATCACGGCTATTTAGGCCTGGATACACAGAACTCCAGGTGCTCTGGAAGGCAAGGTGGTGGCTGTGCTCAGGGGAGCACATGGGTTAGGAGGGGCTGCAGTGTGTGTGGCTCTCACTCCACACCTGAGCCTGTGCGAAGCAGGAAGGGTGAGAGGCTGTGCATCGCTTCTCTCTGGTGTGCTGATGAGCTCCTGTGGAGGATTTAATGAATGGAGCTTCTCTGATGCAGGAGATAGGAAAAATTGCTGACCTGGGGAGGTGAAAAATAGTGCTGGGCCGTGTCACACACTGAGCCTGGCCCGGTGGCCCTTCAGGAGGGGACAGCTGCTGTGGAGCCATCTCAGGAGGGGAAGCACAGCCAGGGAAGGAGCCGGCTGGAGCTGCCACCAAGGCACAGCTTTCTGGGATGTGCTGGCACAAATCTGCTCTGGAATGAGCTCTGGGAGGCTTTGCAGCGCTGCAGGCAGGTGTGAGCAGTGCCAGGGAGGGCTGCAGGGCAGGCTCCCCTCGGGCTGCCCCGGCTGCTGCCCTGCCTCGCTCCTCGCCGCCAGCCGGGGAAGTACCTGCTCTCCTGCAGACAGGGAAGCTGCGTCCCTCTTCCCTCTGATATGGAATTCTTGTGGGGCCCCAGGCCAGTGGCACTGCTTTTCCAAGACAAGCTTTGCTCCTGAGGCAAACTGGGATGAGTCCAAGGGCTTGTCTGGTTTCCTTTCTAGGTTTCCTCCCTGTTTAGTGGGATTAATAACACCTAAGGGTGTCAGAGTTAATTACTCATCAGGCTTCAAGCGCTCTGAGAAAACCCTGTGCCATCCATTGTTGGAGTTTACGAGGCGCTGCTGCCTCCTGGCTTCCAGAGGAGTGACTCGGGTCCCTCCTGTGACTTTGCCCTTTGAAGGACACCCTAAAGCCCCTCTGCTGTGACTGCTGATGCCAGCATGGATTGATGGGGCACAGGAGGGAATCAAAAGGTTCTTAGGAGCAGTTTGATTTAGGAGTGGGTCAAAGTGAGAGGAGGTGGCTCCTCCACAAGAATCTTCGATTTAAGGAGCAAACCAACCTTCAGCTGAGAACCTTGGGACAAGCTGGAGTTTTGTGCCCATCAGCTGTCAGGACAGAGCCCAGGTCTTTCAAGTGAAAAGTGCAGATTTCTATCCCTGCGTTTGAATTGACTCAATTTGAGACATTTTATGCAGATTTGAGCCACAGGACAAATATCCATTTTTTTGGTCTTGCTATAACCAGTATGAAATAACACCTGCTAGGAAGTGTCCCTGTGTAGCCATGGATAAATCCAGTGCAGCATGGCTCAGAAAGGGATTGACAAGGTTGGGACACATCGCCTCTGTAGTCAGAACCTTTTTTCCTGAAAGTCTTTGTCTTATCCTCCCCGTCTCTAAATATCAATTCAGAGCCTTTTTTTCCCCTCCCAGCCCCATTTCTAGAAAGCAACCTGTAGAAATAACTGTTCACTGAATAAATACCTTCTGATAGGTAAACTGAAACCTGCTACTGAGCCCTTTCAGGCTGGGGATTGAGCAAAGCTGGGATGTGCAGGATTTTGCTGCTTTCCTGTCAGGGAGGTTTAGTTCCAGCTGAAGCATGGCAAGTACCTGCTGAGTCAATCTGTCTCTGCTGCTGTGTGTCATGGGAAGTGCAGTGCCCTGTCTGACACCTGCTGATGAGCTCAGCCAGGATTGTTTTACCTGTGGGAGGAGGAATTCCTGGAAGAGGAAATGCAGAAGGGAGCAGGAATGACTCCTGAGCACTTGGAGTCAAGCTGAACCTGTTCTGTGGGGTGCAGAGGCCCTGCTGAGGCGCTTGGATGGCTGCTCTGACTGCTGGTTTTGTGGGAGCAGGGAACTGAACCTACCAACACATCCCTGAGGATTTCATTCCCAGACTTGCTGAGTTCATTAAGTGGCAGCAGTGGTAGGTTTGGGTCCCTTGTGATCTAGGAACTATGGAGGATGTGTGCTAGGAATTCATCCAGCTGACTGCAGGTGCATCTTGAGGCTTTGGGTGTCTTGAATTTCAGGCCTTTTAGCAATGTGGGGAATTTGGGAGCATTCTGTGGTGTGTGGGATGGACGTAGGAGAGGGAAGTGGATATTCAGTAGGCCCTTTGGGATGGAGGATGGCTGTGCCTGAAGGAACCTGGGGTCCTGTTGCCTAAAATGGCTTCTTTTGTTATTACAGGCTATGTCATTCCCACCCTACAGGACCAGCATGATGGGAACTGTGTCCAGTGTCTAAGTCCTTGCTGCCAAATCCACAGAGCCATAGAATTGTCTGGATTGGAAGGAATCTTAAAGCCAAGCCCATCCCATCCCACCCCTGCCATGGGCAGGGACACCTTCCACTATCCCAGGTTGCTCCAAGCCCTGTCCAGCCTGGCCTTGGACACTGCCAGAGATTCAGGGGCAGCCACAGCTGCTCTGGGCACCCTGTGCCAGGGCCTGCCCACCCTCACAGGGAGGAATTCCTTCCCAATATCCCATCTAACCCTGCTCTCTGGCAGTGAGAAGCCATTCCCTGTGTCCTGGCATTCCAGGTCCTTGTGAAAAGTCATGGAAAGCCTTTGGCAATTCCACAGCAAGATGGGGAGAAACTCTTGGGATGATAGCAATGAGAAGACTTTTAAATGCTGCCAGGCCCCTCTGTTCCATGGCTGTTGGTGCCTTGTGCTGGGCTTTCTGCCTTGGCTCAGCGGGGTGGGCAGGACAGGAACGGGCTGTGCTGGCCCTGTGCCCACCTGGGCTGCAGGAAGGAATGCTGATCCCTGCCAACAGCACTGCCAGGGCCACGCTTTCCTCAGCAGAGCTGCTGCCAGCCTTGGCTTTGCAGCTGTGGAGGAAAGCTGGTGCCTCCCACCCCTGCTGCACTGGGGCAGCCTCACCTGGGGGATCCCACCTGTGCCTGTGTGGATGCTCAGGGAGGATGAGCCCAACCTCCATGTACCCCCAAACTGCAGCCTGGGCTCAGGAAAGGGGGAAATGGGCCCTGCCTGCCCCTTCTCCCCTGCCATGGGTACAGAGGGCTGCTCTGCAAGCTGGCTGTAAATCAGAATGCACGAGGAAGGCAATTTTGTGCAAGTGAAACCTGCCCTCACCAAGCCCTGGGGGAGGGAGGAGAGCTCCGAGTGTCAAGGTGAGACGGAAGAGCACCAGAACGAGATTTAATTTCCTTCCCAATAATTTTCTCAAGCTGTATAAACTTTCCTTATTTAAAACAAATACTCCCTGAAAACACATTCTGTGTCAGTGGCCCTGTGAAAACACCCCCAGTCACAACCTATGCCTGTCCCTTGCTTGCAGCCTCAGCCAAAAGCCAGCAGTTTTACATTTTGCTCTATTAACTCGAGCTGTAAATTTCCTTGTGCAAAGTCTCCCAGGCTGGGGAATGAATTTAAGTAAACAGGGTGTACAATAATAGACTTGTGTTAGGGCAGGTTTTTCAAGTGGCCTGTAACTTTTGGAGTGAGTTGGTCTAAATCTTGCTCTGTTATGGTGGAGAGTGTGTGAGTTTGTCCAGGGGGTGGAGGAAGTCAGAGAAAAGGCCTGGCTGGCAAAAATCTCTGGATCCAGACAAGAGCAAAGAATGCAGGTGAATCTCTTACCTGACCCATGGCAAAAGGGTTGAACCAGGGGATTTTTAAGGCCCCTTCCAACCAAAACCATTCTATGATCCAATTATTCATTATAGTTTTTGGTGCAAGTCTTCCATGATTAACTTTTCTCAGTGACAGCATCTATGAAATACTTACAAGGAGACTGAGGGGTCTTTTTTCTTTTTTCTTTTTTTACCTAAAAAATCCCAAATGCTCACTCTAAAATCAGGTTTATTTGCTTTGGTGTCTAAAGGATTAGTTCCTTCTCAGTTATCTTCTGTGGGAAAAAGACAAGAGGAGTTTGTCCTGTAAGTGTGATGGAAACCAATACTCTGTTTCAGGTTTGTGGGCATCCTTGCTCTGAGACTCCTGAAACTCTGCCTGTTTGGTGTCCAGCTGTGCTGGATCCATTTCTGCCTCATATTGCCAAGGAACCTGAAGGGATTCTGGGGATGTTATGAGGTGTTCATGTTTCCTGCTGCTCCAGGAAATCTCTACTGTAAATGCAACCTACTTATCTCAGATTGTTGTTCAATCTTCTGCTAAAACCAGGCTCAAGGTGAACATGATCTAGGAGGCTGCAGCTGAGGAAAGACTGATCCCATATTGCAAAATAAGCACTTTTCCTGCCTGATACTTCTGCAGTAGATGATTTTATTTTTCCCCATGAACTTGCAGTTAAAATCCACATCTGGTCGGTGTCTTTGAGCAATCTTGTAAAGGGAACTCGATCATTAGATAAAGAGGAAAGGAACTTCTAGCTTATAGGCAGCCCTTTCCTGAAAATAAAAGGAAAGTTGTATGGAATAATTTGGCATAAAAGCCCATGAGCTGGGGTTTCTTTTGTCTCCTCTGGGTTTGGGAATGTCTGGTTATCCAACCTTTCTCCAGCTGGCTCTGGTAAAACCACAGCAAAATGGTTCTGACTTCTGCTGGGGAAAAAAAACAAGAAAACATCTTTAAACCCTTATCCAGAACTCAGTAAAACCAACGGAAAAGCTCTGAGTCCGGGGGATATTGGATCAGTTCCAAAGGGTGGAAAACAGTGGAGAAAGGTTGAGCCCAGCTTGTGTTAGATCTAGAAGCCAAGGGAAATTCTCTGCTCCTGGGAATGGGGAAAAGAAAGGTCTTGGCAAAATCTGGATCTTAGTGCTGGAGGAAGTGACTGATCCAAAAATGGAAAAGGTTTGGATTTATGGATAGGAGGAGGATAAAGCCTTGTTTACTGGGGCACTTGAGCAGCTTCTGAGCTAGGAATTTCCTCTTGGTCCCTTTATCAGATGAGAGTGCCAGGGTTCCTGCTGCTGCCACAGCCTCTGCTATGATCCACCTATTTCCTCTCTTTGCCACAAGTGTTTGCACCCAAAATTCCCCCTTCTCCCAGGCAGGGGAGTGATTCTGCAACAAGGCTCAGCCCAGGTGTTTCTGTAGCCCCAAAAGATGTTGAGTCTCACTTCTGTGGGCCTGAGGGTCCTGCACCTGAGGTGTAGCTGGCAGCTAAAGGGCAAATTTACCCAGCTGAATGCAAAGACTTTTTTTCATAAAACCAAGCATTTGCTTTGGCTTTCAGAAGCTTGGAGATACCTTGGATAGAGAGCTGCCAGCTGGCTGCTCCCCAGCCATTGACTCAGAATGTAAAAGTGCAGTGTGAGTCCCTGTAGTTTTTTCCCCCCACTTCTTGACAAACTCTATAACTGGCTTGCCTTTTTTTTTTTTTTGTTTTGAGAGGAGGAGGGAATTCTCATGGTTTTAAGCAAATCACAACTGACTCAGCCTAAGCCCAAGGGTGGAATGGCAAAGGCTTGATGGATTAAGTGTCCTGGAACAACTGGCTGCACAGCTCTTTCTTGTTTTCTGGCTGTGAGGATCATCCTTTTGATCAGATCCATTTCCCTGCTGCTTTCCAGGTTGTAAATCCAGATTAGTCATGGCAGGGTGGCAAGCAATTAATATGGAACAGGAGGTGAAGCCCAGGGAGCGTGTGGTGGTCTCTGGGTGCTGGTTACACCCTGGTGGCCAGGCGGGGAAGCAGGGACACCTTGAGGCCACCTGCATGTAAACTTGGAAGGGTTGAGAGCCTGAGATTGCAACAACCACCTGGATTTCTGTGGTCTGTTCAGAGATGTCTCTCACTGACCTGCCTGAGTGTCTGACTTCCAAGTCTTGCTGTGAAGCTCAGATTTGTATCCTAAGTCCAGGCAAGAAGTTGTGTTTTGGCCACTGACCATCTGTCCTGTATATCTGACCTTCCCAGCTCCTTGCCTGTGCTGCTGAGGTCACCCTTATCCCATCCCTGGATAACTGGTGAGAGCATCAGTCAGCTCCTGCTCATCCCAGGGTGCTGCTGATCCCTGCTGGAAGCAAACCTCCTTGCTTCTCTGGCCAAACAGGAAACTGGGGTGATGTTATAGAGCTCTGCAACTGGGACAAAACACTTAGGGACTTAAAACCGGGGTCAGCAAGGTCAGAAGATACATTTAAGATCAAGTCCAACTGTCAACTCAGCACTGCCACTGTCACCCCTTTTTAAGGACTTTGGGAACTATGAGGAGGGCAAAAGCTGAAAGTGCAAGGGACAAAGTGTCCTGATTGCCAGTCAGTCAGTGTGCTGAGGGATGACCACAGGAACACTACAACCCTTGGCTTGCCTCTGGCAGAAATCCCTCCCCAGCTGCCCCAGTCAGACCTACAGGCTCCTTTTGAAGGCCAGTTTGGGTTATACTTCCCCAAACAGCTCCTGCTGTGGCTTCAAAATGATGCCTGTCCAAAGGTGAAGACTTTGTAAAAGGTGGGGTAGCCATGCCCAAATGACTGCCACGTCCAAGGCTGAAAATCTTATTTTAAGGCAATACCTTAAAGCAGTAAACTTGCAACACAATCAGTTTGTAGTGGGGTCCCAAAGGTGGAGCTAGCAAGGGCTGCTGTGTGAATTTGCAGATTTATTTTCAGTAAACTGATTTGCCTGGTTAGGGTGGCTTATGAACACAGCTGCTGCTTGGT
This sequence comes from Rhabdornis inornatus, assembly GCA_013397075.1. NCBI lineage: Eukaryota > Metazoa > Chordata > Aves > Passeriformes > Rhabdornithidae > Rhabdornis > Rhabdornis inornatus. The sequence goes on along the minus strand of VWZS01002022.1, from coordinate 1,225,068 downwards.
GCACAGCTCCTGACACCAGCACTGTTATACCAGGGGTGAAATTGGCCTCCCCTACATTGTTAGCAGTTGCAGGAATTTATCATCCACCTGTGCTCTGATTTAGGTGTGTGTAAATCCCAGATAGCTGCATTAACATCAATAAAGCTGCTTGAATAGATCTCTATCTGAATTGCTGCTGAAGACTTCTCCTGTTGCTGTTGGCTATGCAGGTGCAGGGATGTGGTTGGCTTCAGCTGGGAAACACGATGCCATCCAAGTGTGTGTCTAGCATGCAAACAAGAAAATGCTGAGTTGAAACCACAATGCTCATTTAAAAGCAGAGGGGGAGATGCTGTCAGGGTTTCAAGAGATGATTTCTCTTTGCTATCTTGAAATATTTGGACAGGCAGAAATTTTCTGGAGAATGTTTGCCTGGAAATGTTTCCCTTGGAGGAGGAGTAAATCTTCTCCTCCTTTGTGGTGGACAGAGGAAGGTGGGCTGGTTCCAGATTGATGTTGATGGCAAAGTTGGGAAGAAAAATGAGCGTTTTTTTATTTCTCATTTACCTCCCCCACCATCAGTGCACCTCTACCTTCACCAGCTGTATAGAAGGACAGAGAACAGTAGCTTGCTTTTCTGTGAAATGTTTATTTTGTGGGCTTTTTTACACAAATTTTGGAAATTGGAAATGTAGAAAACAACATTGAGGATATGGGGTAGAGCAGAGCTACCTTGCACTGGTGTGTGGATTTGGGGTCAGTTGTCTTGTGGCAGCAGCAGAAATGAAAAAGTCACCTGGAAAAACATCCTAGGGGAGTGAGAGAGTTTAGCCCTCAAAGAATTTCTCCACCAACCTGATGGCTACAAACCCAAAGCATTTGGGACTGGCAGCTCTTCTGAACCACTTGTGATGTTACTAAAGGCTCCCAGATAAATTATCTGTACAATTTCTGAATCGCACTGACCTCTTTGTGACAGCTCCTGCTAAGGAGATTCTGGATTTTTGGGGGGCCATATGGCAACTTCATGGATAAAGTTGTGAACAAGTATCAGTTTGGATTTGTTTTTCACATGTGAAATGCAGCTTTTTTGACTGGAATTTCACCTGATTAGCGAAAAGAGAAGGATTAGAAATATTGTTTGAGTCAGTTCATTTCTGGGAGCATGTGCTCATATTCTGGGGACTCCAGCACTGAGCTAACAATGGGTATGTGCAGGGGAGGAGGAAAGAGGATTATTGGCAGGTTTATTTGTGGGTTTTTTTGTTGTTTTTTTTTCTAATTAAGATGTTGGCTCCATCTCTGCTGTGTGTGTGCAGAGCCACCATGTCCTCCAGTTCAACCCTTTGGCCAAATTCTCATTACATTCAGACAGCTGGAAATGGTCAATATTGGGGTGTGTAACCTGGCTCTGTTTCTTTACCATTGCTCTGTCTTGTGCCTCTGAGCTGGAAGCAAACACAAGACAAAGCCAAGCACCTTAACCCCCAGACTAAACCATGGTCCTCATACTCCTCATCCCATAGGAAACTGGAACACTGCCTTGGGAATGAGCAGAGAATGTGCTTTTGGGTTGTAACCTTTGCAGCTGGGGGGTCTTTAACATGAAGAAGGGTCTGAAAATATCATTTTCATCTGATCCTCATTCACCTTGCAGGGCCCCTGAAGCAGCTGGAGCAGGAGTTGCAGTTCAGGTGTCTCATGTGCCTGTTTTCCATGAACAGGTTTCCCACCTGGGCCGTGTCTCCCATGGCAGATCGTAGCTGGAGGTCCCTGTTGGGAATTCTGGCTTTTTTTCCCACAGGCTAATGCAAAGCACCACAGGGGATGGGAAGTGGGCAGGAATCTGTCATTCAGAGGAAAGCAGAGGCCTTGTCTGCATCTTACATTGCAATGGCTTTTGGTAATAATGCCTTTAGTCAATAATGCCTCTTGTCTTGGCTTTTATTCATTTGGGGGGAGTGTGTTGCAAACAGCTTTCCTTGGGGACAGGGGTTGGAGTGGCTCTTGCAGAAATGCCACCTGTACAGTGGTGTGAAGAAAAGGGCTGTTAAAATGAAGAATTCCTTTCCAGCCTCAGTGCTCCTGTAGGTGTACCCAGGTTTGCTAAAAATAGGCTCCTGACTGAAAATGGGCTGCCCCAGGCGTTTGACTCTGTGCAGCTCCCCTCCTCCTTTCCCTGCTTTTGAAGTCGAATGCTTATGGATGTTTTTTAGCTTATCACAATTGGCAGCACTCCACTGTTCCAGGGCTGAGGGTTTTCTTTCTCAGCCTCCACCCATGCATGTACCTCTCGGGAACAGATCACGTGAAATCTTCTGCTCCTCCAAGAGGAGCTTGTCACTTCTCCATGCCTTAAAGATCATGCTTAGCATTTCTTTCTGTGAGGATTTCCCACCTTCTGAAGCACCTCAGACTCTGGCTGTGCCCTTGATCTTAGCAGTTCCTGTGACAGACTCGTTCTTGTGGCCTTTAGTCTCTGCTTTGAGCCCTTAGGCTTGTCCTAAGGGGCTGGATGAGCTTGTGAAAGGGGATGCTCTTTCCAGGAGTCCTCCTGTTTTAAGTGTTTCCCTCCCAGAGATCACAGGGAGAAGAAAACTCGCTGTTGATTCCTGCTGAGACAGAACCATGGACTTGTTTGGGTTGGAAGGGACATTAAAGATGATTTCATTCCAATTCCCCTGTCACAGGCAAGGACACCTTCTAGACTTCCCCCAGGTTTAAGGGACACCTTCCACTAAATTTAGGGAGTTTTTGTGCCATCAGCAGCAGCTGGAGGTGTCTTGTACTAATCTTGTATTTGTGGGGTACATTAGGAGACAGATCTGGCTGAGGGGGAGTGATGTGGCAGAAGGAAAGGACATTTAGGAAAGGTGGCCATGTCCACAGCAGGGCCCTGTGGGTGTGAGGCTCTGGCACAGCCACTGTTGGCACCAGGAAAAGGAGGCAGAGCAGCTGTGGGACTGCAGGAGATGTGTGCTGGAATGTGTGGGCTGGGTGTGCATGTGAGCACTGCAGGAGCAACCACAGAGTGCTGGAGGCTGGGAAAACCCAGTGGGAAAGATGTGTGGGCCCTGCTGAGCCTGCCAGGTGGAGCCATGGATGGTTCTGGCTAAAGCCAGGCTGTTCTCACCTTGGGCCTGGCTGCTAGAGCTGGGCTTAGGGGGGCTGTGTTATAAACTGTGTTTTAAAGGGTTGAGGGAACAGATTTGTGCATACCTGTGGGCTTCCAAGTGACTCTTGCTGAGGCCAGGAGGGGTGTGCAGCCTCCAGCTGGTGCTGGGCACGGCTCCACAGCTGGAAGTGGTGTGCAGGAGCTGAGCCACAGCTGGAATGAGCTGCTGGGAATGGTGGTGCTCTCCCCACTGCTCATGCACCAATGCAGGTGCTGGTCAGCAGGTCTGAGTCAGTGCTCATTTGTGTGCTGAGCAGACAGAAAAGCACCCCAGGTAGGCAGCAGGATGGGGGTGCTGCCTGTGGAAGGGAATCTGGCTGAACAGGCCATGTGGATGAGGAGCTGCTCCTTCCCCTTCCACCCCAGCACAGGTTAACCCTGTCAGAGATGCTGGAACAGTCTCTTGCCTGGAGAAGGGAATGGGGTTTCCTCCTATCCCCCTAATGCAGATGTGGCTGCCAGTCCCTGCACACAAAGGATCCCCTAGGAAGCCTTTCCAGCAGGTTTCTCTACCAAGAAAACTTCATTTTAGGGAGAATTCTGTAGGGTTTTTTCAAAAATCTTCAGAGACAGGGATGGAGTAGAACATGTAGGGAAAGTTGACGTGCAGGACCTCTTCAGAGGGTTTCATTCCATGGGGTGAGGGACATCCCTGCAGTGTCACCACAAACCCTACAGATACACATGAGAAAAGTCTCAGAGGGTCTGTGCAGGTGGAGATGGACCCAAATATTGCTGAATTCCAATGCTTTGTGACATCCGTGCTGCTCCAGGTCTGTGTCCATGGATTGCAACTGTGGGTACCCGTGGGAGGCCCCATTGCTGTGTGTGCCCTGTGTGGTTATATGGGTGTGGGGTTTACACCCACTTCTGCTCAGGGGGTGCTGCTGACTGACTTTTCAGGGGTGTCATTGCTGTTAGCTCTTGAGAAGACAGGAAAATCCACAAATGTGCTTGGAAACAGTTTGTCTTCCTAAGAGCTTTGCTCCCTGGGTCAGGCTCTCTGATAAAATCAGTGTCTGAGCTGAGGGAGGGATGTTTTGGTGGCTGGTGCACTGCAAACAAGACAGATAAATAATAGCAATCCGTGTAGACAGAGGTAATTAAAGTGACAGCCCCACTGACAAATAGCTGAGTAAATGGATGGGGTGATTTGCTAATGAAATGAGGATAAACGGATATATGGACATGCAGGATGGGGAAAATGACAGAAATATGAATTTGGCATATTCCCAGCAGGCACTCTCAGGGCTGCTGTGCAATGATTTAGTCAAACAAGGCTTTGTGTCCTAAATCATGAAGTTGTTGCAGATTGCAAAGACTTTTTTTCCCTATGGCTAAGTGTGGGATTGATCCAGACCTGGAGGAAGAGTGGAAATTCCTGAAAGAGGCAAAGCTGGACAATAATCCCAGTACTGGGCCAGTGACTGTGGGTTCAAGTACAAAGTACCTTCAAGGCAAGGAGATGTGTAAGCAATCTGATGAAAAGTCCAGGGAATTTTCTGTTAAGTCCTCCATTTCGTAATGGTGCAAGGTGCAGGAATGTTTGGAAATGTTAGCATTGGGATGAAGTCAAAATGAAAGCAAACAGAACTGGGAAATCCTAATAGCCAAGTTATGCTCTGTGCAAGCCCCCAGATGGTGTTGGAGTGGACAGAAAGTGCTAAAGGTGGTGGAAGCACCTATTTAAGGCTGAGGATCTGTTGTGTATCAGCTTCTCTAGACTCTGATTAAGCACAGCCTAAGCTGCTTTACGTGTGGGACAAGTGCAAGAATAGTTTAAGCTCACTCTTAGACAATGAGGAGTTTCAGATCTCTGGTTATATACAGCTTGGCTGATAAATAGCTTCTCTTGGCTTTTTCCTCCCCTGTGCTATATGCTGGGAAATCCATGAATTTTTTGGCAATTTTGGTCAACTTTGGAGCAGAATCTAAACAGCCAGCTTGTTATCCTACCAGTCATCAACAAAATACTTGGAAAAGATAAATATTAATCTATTAGTTGCTGTATTTTTTTCTTATTCTGGCCATCTGATGTTATTTAAAGTGTTATCCCTACTTCTGCAGCCTCTTAACACCCTACAGCAATGTTGCACATGCAGCTCTTTCTGGGGAGATACCATGGAAAAATCAGAGTTGTTCCACTTTTGGAGTGAAGGTTGGAGTGTTTTCCCTGGCTTTAATGGAACAGGCACCCAGTGCTAAGCAGCATTTCAACTTCATGTGCTCAGGGTGGGGAAAAATGCTCCTTTAATATGAAAATGACGTGATGCTTCTCTTCCAGAAATAGCATACAGTGCGTGTTTGGAGGGTACCCATTAATCTTCATTAAATTAGTGTCCTGGAAATTGGGGTGAACAGAGGTGCAGAGGGGAGGGGGTGGGAGGAGATGGAGCAGCTCTGGAGCACGTGTACCCTGCTGCTTTGTGCAGCTCAGAACATTAAAAGTGCTGCTTGTCAGGACTTGAAGTTGAATTTTATGGAGGGATAAGATGGAGGAGGCAGGAGAAGGAGGCAACAGAACTTCCCTGGAGGCAGCATTTCTGCTCAGAGCCTGCTTTGTTTTGGTGTGCTCTTCCTTCCTTAAGATTAATTAATCCGTAGTGGTGGGGAAGCTTTTGAAGGCTGCCCGATGCCACAAGCCACATGTCCCTCTGTGTCCTGCAGGAAAGGCAGAGCACACAAATCTGCCAAATTGCTCTGGAGATGGAGAGCTGCCTCCCAGCCTGGTTTGGTCTCCAGAGAGGGAAATAGCAGGTGTAAAGCATCTTTTTGATGCAGAGCTTTCAAACCATTGCCCCTGTGTGGAGCTGGGCTGTGTTTGCAGCCTGGTCTGCACCCACAGTGCCAGGATTCCCTTCCCAGTGCTTGAGCCAAGCCCTGGCTGTGCTTCTGCTTTGGTTACTCTGTGCTCTGGCCTGGTGTGTGAGCAGCACGTACTAAATATTGCCTTTTGCAAAGAGAGAAGAAAAGCAAGGGAGTGTCTTGCATCTTCCTCTGAGAAGTTTGTTTGCTTTGTCCCTGGGCTGAGCAGAAATCAGGAATGATGATTGCCCCAGGCCAGGAGTTCCTTTGCTCCCACTCAGCCTGTGCAGGATGCAGTGCTTGTTCTTGAGGGATGCCATCTGAGCAGAGCCACACCTCTGAGGCTTTGTATCGATTGGCAAAAGCTTAGAAACACTTTTTGTCACCAATTGAAACTTTTCTCCATCAGTTTTGCTCTGCTGGTTCCTGTCTGCACCCAAATGGAAGTGTTCACCATTCCAGACAGGCTGGATTCAAGGGACAAAGCAAGGTCATGGTTCATGATTTTTTAAGGATTTTGCAATATATCTTTCAGAAAAGAGCGTTTACAAAACTTATTAAAAATATTCCTCCCACATATTCTGTTTATTGTGATTTTGTTCTCAAGATACTTTAAAGCTTTTCTGCTTCATGATTCAAACAGAAAGAAGTGGATGCTATTTCTTGTCAATCTCAATGTGTTTTATTATTTGTCTTGAAGTGGTAGGTAGAAACCAAAGCTGAGTTGGGATTTTTCAGCCCACAGCTTGTATTGCTTACACTGAAAAATTGATGTGTGTGGCTGGAAGAGTCTAAAACTCACTTTTCCCACAGTAGCTGGACCTCTTCAGGTTTGCTTTCTTCTCCTTGGTGCCTTTTCCAAATTCTTCTTCATGCTGAGTAAAGGGAGGTTGTTGCCACAAGTTAGGCAAGGCTTGTTAACAAAGCCTGAGCTTGGAATTTAGGAGCCTAATCCTCATATAAGGTGCAATGCCACAAACCACTCCAATTACAGAGCAAACTGGTGTGCACATGCTTCATCCTGAACCCTGCTGGAGTCTGCCTGCTGAGTTGGCACAGCCTTTTATTCCAGACTACTGGGGGTAGCAGCAGAAAATCTGTGGGGTTTATTCAATTTGACCATAAAGTGAATATTAAGAAATTCAGGATGCAAATTTTGGCTTCAGTGGTTCAGGGTGCCCCTGAGATGGATCTGATGCAAGCAGTCTGTCCTGGCTTCTTTCTGTTGTGAAATATCTTTCTCATGCTATTGTAGAGTGGAGGGGTTTTTTGTGCCAGGCATAATAAAAATATAACCTCTGCCCCAAATCCTGCTGCTTTCATGTCAGAGCACAGTAAATGTTTGCAGATTTTGATACCCCAATGCCAGTATTAAACCTCCTGTCAGCTGTGCTTTGTAGTGAGGGTGAAGTTGTTTATCCCTTGTTCCTCTCACTCAAGCTTGTTTAGGTGTAACCTGTTCCTGGAAAAAAGGAATTTCTCCCACTGTAAACTATTTTTGTAGAGATCAAATTATGTAGTATATGGAATTTTTCACCTCTATATTACAGTTATAACAGTCTCTGGTGGTTTAGACTATTTTTAAATCACTCTCACCTGAATTAAGTGTATTTTACTTCTACATTTTGGGGCAAGTATCTCTGGAGAGCTCATAGCCCTGGTTAGTGGTGCAGAACTTGCCTGTCGTGGCAGACTCTTGTCCCTAAGAGGCATTGCAGGGCCATAAATGAGAAACCCTCCCCCCCACTCATGGGGCTTCCCATCATTTGGGCAGAAGAGGAAGGGCTGGGATGCAGGAGATGCTGGGAAATGGGGCTGGAGAGGCCAGGAATTGCTGCCCATGGCTGAGTGCAATGGGCAGCTGACTGGTAAATAGGGGAGAGAACGGGAATGCTCAGATGATTCCTGTCAAATTCCTTGCCCTGTCCCAGGCAATGCTAAAGGCTGCTGGCTTCATGGCATGGGCTGGTTTGGAGTCCTCAGTGCCACAGCCTGTTGGCTGCAGGTGCTGGGAAGCTTTAGGCTGCTTCCAAATTACCAGATCAGAGGGAAAATGGGATCAGGAGTGCAAATGAGTGAGAGAGGCAGCAGCAGTTTAAATGTCTTATGGCATTTTCCTTAATGTTAAAGCAATTAGCTCAAATATGGAGCCTTGGGTGAGCTTTAATTCCCTTTAAAGGTGTGTTTTGAAGGTTTCTTGCAAACCTAGGGCTCATCCCAGCCTTCCTCCAGGCTCGTGTAGTGTTCCATGCTGGGGTTGTGCTGGAGTTTGAAAGGAGCTCCTTGTGGGAGTTAAAACATGCCAGCAGTGCTGGCACTGAGCTCACCTGGGAGCTGGGGCTGTGTGCCCTGTCAGTGGCAGCTTGTTACTGGTTTATTGTCTGAAACTGGGATGGGCAGCGCCTGGGGAATTGTCAAGGCTTAGCAAAAATCAATAGTTTTATTTTCCTTTTAGCAGAACCGCCTCTGAACCTCTCTTTAAGGTTGTTTTCATGTCCAAATGCAGATCCCCAGCGCTCCTTAGCACGCTCCACTGGCTCTGAAATGCCTTCTGTGGTGGGCAGCGTGTCTGATGTGACCCCTGCTGCTTCCCTGGGCTCCAGGGGAAGGAAAGGAGCTTAACTGGTTATGTCCCACTTATCTCCAGCTGTTAAAACATCCTTTTTCAGGTGATGAAGAAACATATTGTTAAGACTTGAAGCCTTGCTCTTTGCCAAGGATATCGTGTCCATTTATCTTCCCTTAAAATGTTTTTGTGTTTAATCTCTCAGTTCATCTTCACAACACCCATCACTCCTACAAACAACACCCAGCTCTAAACTCAGCAGTAGGGGATGGAAAACAGGAGTGCTCTGCAGGAAAGTGACTTCTTGAAGCTGGGGTTTATTGCAAGTTAGTCATGCATCATAAAATAAAACCTTTGCACAGAACCAGTGCTCCCATGGAAATTCTGGGAGTGCTCTCCTGAGCTCCAGTCTCAGTTGTGGTGCTCGATTCTTTTGATATTTGCTGGCACTCCAAGAGGCCTGGCAAGCTCCCAGGAATTGACAGAAGAGTCTTTAGGGAAATATGGACCCAGGTGATGTCTTGAGCCTGGTGGAGTTATGGACTGGGGCAAAATGCAAAGGGGAAATCTCTGTGCTGGGACAGAACTGGTTGTACTGTTACTGCTTTGAAGATATCTGCAAGATCTGGGAGAGGATCCATGGCCTAGGAACTCCATCTACAGTTCGAGGAGCTGGGTGGAACAGTTTGACAGGATGCTGGAAGGGAAGCTCCCTCTGTGTTCAGGAGAAATTAAGCTGTCCATGAGAATCTCCTAATGCTGGACTCTGGGTTCAGCATGTTGCTCTGGAAACCTTAAATCATATTTGAGGTGGCAACAGTGCTAAATCCCAGTAAATATCATCTCCTGTCAGGTGGTGGCCTTGTTTGTGAGAGGAGATAAAGCTCCCCCAGCCTGCTCACCTTGTTGGAGCCCACTCTGCCTTTGTTTCCTCCTTTGTGGAGCGCTCGCTGCTTGTTTAGAGGAATGGGGAGATATAATTAGTGTTTATGAAACACTTGGGGATTGTGTAAAACAAATCATAAAAAGGGGGAGCTCTGCCAGACTGCTGACAATATTTACACAACATCTGAAGCCTGCCTGTGTTGGACTTTATCAGAAGGAAATACGTGCAGGTGCCAGAACTTGAGCAACTGTTAAACGCATCCTTCTGGCTCTGTGTTGCCATCCGTGAATCCCGGGGAAATGCTCAGTCCTTGAAGCTCAGCTGTAATGTTCCTGCTGGTTATCATCCAAAGCTCTCTGAAGGGGGAGACCACCCCACTGCTGCTGGTCTGGAGCAGGGATGATGGATCCTCAGGGAAGCCTGAGGATTTGAGGATTGTGAAAGTGTTTTAAACTCACCGAGCTCTCTCAGCCTTTCTCTCAGTTTTCTGCTCTTGGCTTTCCCTCCTCCTGCTCTGAGGAGTGCTGGGGTGGGGAGGCTTTCAACCTTCCCCTGGAACAAATTCTAGTGGCTTCCTTTCACAGATTGTTCTCATTTCAGGTGGCACCTCCTGCTCTCCTGGGGGAGGCTACATCTTCCAACAATTCAAAGTCTAAACACTGAAGGTTATTTCTGCCTTCCTTTAAGATCTGGGATTGGAAGGCTGCTCAGGGATAGCAGCAGCATCCCAGAGCTAATTCCTGCCCATCAGGACGAGCCCTTGGATTCAGGATCCTCAAGGTACTGTTGTCTGGAAAGGCTGACCTGGAACAGAGACTAGGCAGAGCAAAAGGGATCAAACAGATATTTATTGAAAGGATCCACCTTGGGCAGTGCAAGAGCCTGGCCAGGGCTACACCCAAATCAAATCCAAGATGGATCCCACTCACGAGTTTTACAAGTTTTGGTTCATCCACACATTGGGGTCAATTGTCCAACCACAGCCCAGGTTGTGAAGTCTCAGCCCCCTGGCTTGCCCCCTTTCCCTCGCTGTTTATGATTTTTGGGCACTGGGTGTCCTTGATTCTCCAGCTAGAAAAGAATTGTTTTGTCTAACTACCCTGTGAACAGAACTTAGTAACACCTAATATGAAGTTTCAGAGTTACACATGCCAGGCAGCAGAGAATCTGAAAAACATAAAAGCTAAAACCCAAGGCATCAGTACCTTGGGATGCCTGGTCCCCACCCCAGGCTATGCCCAGTGTGGGTTGAGGCATATCCCCAGTTCTTCAAAAGGAGGATTTATGGATTAATTTCTCCCTGGGTTTGAACATCCTATGTCACCTTGACATTCAATGGAGCAGCTGGTCCTTTCCCAGCTGATAGGCCTTATCTCCTTGGAGGACTCTCCCCTGAGAGGGGCTCATACTGCAGGATCACCTTTGACACCAGAAGATGCTGTTTCAGGAAGGGTGGATGATGGGATTTTAGGATCCCTGGGGGGAATGCAGTCAGGATTAATGTACTGCTTGTTTCTTGTGCCTGAACTGCCCAGAATTCTGTCTTGTTTCCCTATTCCTGTGCTCAGTGCTGTTCACCTGGATCTGATACTGAGTTGTCTGCTTCAGATATCAGCTGAGTGTTTATCAGTGACTTCCTCCTCCCAGTTGCACGTTCAGGGTGACTTTCAGATGAGGCTGGCTATCTGCCAGGCAAGCATGGGATATCTCTGCCTTTTAATAGCATTTTTGGGATCAAGTCAGATCCTTTTCAGTGCTAGCATGCTCCTGTGCAAATACCAGCAGGCCAGCAGCAAAATGTCCTTCAAAAAACATCTCCCAGATGAAAGACAAGAAGTCCCTCTGCTCCTGAAAGGTGGAGTTTTGAGACTTGTCAAAGGCCATGGGAGCTGTTGGGAAGGAGGAAAAAGGCTGGTGCTTGCAAATTCCTCTGGTCTTTGAGCTCACTCCTAGGATTTAAATATAGGAAAATGGTTTGGTTTAGCTGGAGGAGATTTATGGCTTTTGGAGGAGATGGACTAAGCAGATGGATGTGAAACCCCTTTTGAATTCAAACAAACAAATACTGAACATGTTTTATTGTCTTTTAATTGAATGGTGTCCTGTATCTCCAACAGACTGCAGGTAAGTGCCTGGAATACTGAGGCACTGTTGGGTTATATTGATCACGAGGATAAATCACGAGGAATGTGGACTGAAATAAATTCATTCCTTCTGTACATTTTGGTATATTCTTTAAGAATGAGGAAGCTTTGCCTTCCTGGAATTTCAAATGCCTTTGGATGTTTGATCAGATCCCATGCGAGACCAAGTGGTGTGTTTTGGCTCTGCATTCAGGTTTTTTTTGCATTTCTTGAAGTTATTGGAGAAGCACAAAGTCCTGGCAAGAAGTGGATTTCTTTACATCCTGCCTAATGCTGACACTTCTGTCTGGGTTTGCAAATTTTAGTGGAAACAAGACTAATGTCCTTTTTAACAAAAATAGAAGTTGGACTAAGGCATTTTCTGCTCTTCTGTGTATGGGGAGGGAGGGAATTGAGAGGGAAAATGAGTGAGGCTCAGCAGCATTTCTAATCAAATCCATGGTCTGATGATTGTCTTAATTTCAATTAGTGAAAACATCCTCCAGGAGGCTGAGGCCAGCTGCAGATTCTCCAGGGAATTCAGAGCCTCCTTCTCTCTGGGAGCTGGAATGAATCTGCTGGAAGCACCAATCTGATGGGTTGTGCTGGGCATGTAATGGCAATGCAGGCTTGCAATGGGAATTACTGATAGATGGTGCTTAAATGGACTTGAGCAATCTTTCACCCATAGCTGCATGGCACTGTTAAAAACACCAGAGCCCTGAGTGACAGCTCAAGTCTATTTTTGATATGCAGGGAAAGTAGGAAGGCTTAAACAGAGCAGACTGAGGAATGTTTATTGTTTTGTTAGTCAGGATTTGCTGTTAAAATGGTGTTGGTTTAAAATGTGTTGCCTTTAACTTCCCTGGAAGCTGATTGACTTCAGTGGGATTGAAGGACAGAGATGGGAAAATCCCCCCAGGCTGTGAAGCTCAGGGAGGCTGCAGCTCCATTTAACCATTTCCCTCAGAAAGGCTCCTCCATGCACTGGATGGATGTTTTAGTCACTAGCTAGGATACAACGGTGATTCCAGAAGGTTCAGTGTGTGGAAGGCCTGGCTCACCAGGATGAACTGGGACTGCAGGCCAGGAGCTCAGAGCACATCTGTGTTTCTCCTGGGCTGCTCGTGCAGAAGCTGTTCTGCCTCTGAAAACACTCCTGGAAATGTTTTCAGCTTCATTAGGAGCTCCTGTGCCAGCTCAGGAGTTCTTTTGGATCACAGCTTTAGGTTTGACTGTCCAGCTTCTACCCCAGGGTCTCTTCCCACAAAACACTGGCACAGTATTGCTTGTCTTGGTTAAAAACAATTAGTAAAAACTTTGATTCTGTGGTCTTAGGCTCTGGTTTAGTCCCTTCAGCTGAATTCCCACGACTCCCTGTCAAAAGCTGCTTCAGGGACTCTTGCTGAGCAGAATTTGTGACAGTTCAGAAATTCTTGTGTTGTTAATTCGTTAGACAGAAGGGTTTTCTTGAAGCTGGTCTTTCCCCATCCTTCCTCACCTTGAAGAGAGGGAACATCCCAAACCAAAATAATATAATCCCACAGTTTTACAGCAGAAATTACATCTGATGCACTGAATGTGGCACCGTGGGTGTCAGTTCTTACAACACACCAAATTCAGTGGCATTTCTTAACAAGAATTGGGGATAGAAATGTTTATGAATGATCACACAGCAATTGTGTTAGCTTAGAAATGGTTTTCATTCAGTATGAAACCCTGTGAAATATTAAGACAATTTGTGAGCTGGTCTTCCTTGGAGGAAAAGGTGGGAGAGCTTCTCATTCCTACAAGAACTGGGGTTTTAGTTTCTTCATTGACATTTAATTGCCTTTATGTTCTCTGGTTCTGTCTCGTCCCTGACATTTACTCTGAAGAGGCTGTAGCAGTTTTCACACCTTGTCATGATAATCTACTGTTGGTTTATTAAATAAATTTTTAATTGAATTAAACCTTCATGGATGAAGAATTGGATGAAACCTTCACTAAGCCTCTCCCTATGTCAGGGGGCTGGAGCTGGGGAGTCTTTAAAGTCCCTTCCAAACCAAGCCATTCCATGATTATTCTCTATCCTAAAAGCCTGGCATCTACAACTGCTCAAGCAGGTGCTGCCCTCTGCTCTGCCTGGATAATTGCATTTCAGCAATCCCTACAGCACCTTGAAATCCCTTAATGCACTTCACAGCTTTGCTGTGCTTAGCACACCTGAGTCCCTCTGTGCCTGTAATGATCTCCTCACCTCTATAATGCTCATCATTATTTATGAGGCTCATGGCAGGGGTGTATTGGTATTTTCTAGGTGTTACCCAAGCTCTCAGCCCTGCAGGCCACGTTCTGATCTCCTGACTTAGAGCAAGGAGTCTTTGTCCCACAGAGAGAATTAATTGCGAAATGAGTTCTGCTCAGTGAGATCAGTGATTTACCGTTCTGTTTGGGAACTGCCTGGGCTGAAAGCATTTTAAAAATGAAGTTGGCTTCAGGAGTTGGGCTATGTGGCACAGATAATTTGAATCCATGGGCTAATCACTGGTTCATTTTCAGATACACAGCCAGACTGCTGTTATTAAGATGGAGTGCAGGTAGCAACACTCCTGGTGCTCTTAGGACTTGTTGCTATAGTTTTGTGGCAAGATTAACATGAATTTCTAGGTTGTTTGAAGAAAATCAGGGCTAGTTATATTTAGAGATGCTTCCAAACTGCCCCTCCAGAGGTGAAAGACTTGGGGTGTGGTCCAGCTTTGTCTCAGAGATCTGAGCTCACAGAGGCCGAGGGGTCTCTTGGCTAATTTAGAGTAATTGAGCTGTGAACATCTTGAGTGGTGAGGGAGCTGGAGAAATGAAGCTGTAAAGCTTCTGTAATGTCAGTATTTTAAACAACAAAAAAATAGTCACCCAGGATATTATAGATGAGGAAAGTGTCTCTGTCCAGAGAGAAGCTTCTTTCTTGTGGTTGTGCTCTCTTGCTTGTATGTTGTCTTATTCACAGACAGGTTTTGTCCCTGCCAGTGGATTTATCTTTTCCTGCTCGTTTAGCAAAAGCTTTTGTGGGGCTGCAGCTTCCCCCTGAAGCTTTCTGGGACCTTCAGATGAAGGCAGAGGTTGCAGCAGAGCTGCTGCAGGCAGTGGGGTGCAGGCTTGGCCTGGGTGCACTAAAAGCTGGGTGTGAGCTCTGACAGGTGACTGCTCACCAGGAGACCACCCTGCTCAGAGGCTGTTAATTGATTCCCTCCCTCCCCAAAATGAAGATGGGTGCATTAAGAGAGCAGTTGGCTTTGCCGCTTGACCCAGAGGAGCATTTCCATTAAGTTGTAGGATCTGTATCCCTGGAGGAGCAGATGGTTCCTGCCAGAGCCTGATGCAGAGAACAAAGAGCTGAGACAAATGCAATGGGCTGAGCCAGGTGTGTGCTGCTCTCCACGGGGCTTTGCCTCTGTAGAAGAAGCAGAGAAACACTCAAGGGGCTCTAAGGAAGAGCTGTACCCACACAAGATGCTTGATTTGTTACTTGACTTCATTGGGAGCTCTTTTCTTGCATTTCTATCTCAAGGCTCAGTGCTGCTGGGGAAAGACCAGATGCTCCCTGTTTATACACGCTTTACTGAAGTGTTTCCTTTTGTTTGGAGGGTCCTCTTTGAAGCTAGAAATGAAAATAGCTTTGATTGCTGCCTCTTAGATTATTTTGAAGCAGTGTGGTTAGGGGAAGATATCCAAAGTTTAATCAGTAGGTCCCATATCTCTGTCTGGAGAGCTGCAGGGGATGGGAATTCTCTGCAAGAGCAGCTGTGGGTGAGAGGATGGGGGGAATTGTGCTTTTTTGAGTGTCCTCTGGTGAAGAACCATTTGAGAAATACCCTGCCAAAATGGGGTGTTCAACCAACTCTGAGTCCGAATAAGAAACTTCTGGACCTTTTAACATTTGAATTTTCTGAAATGACTTAACAGTAGAGCCTTGAGATGAATTGTGATGCTGCTTGCACTCAAGCCACCTCTTTAAATGAAACCTGTCCCTGTGTTTGTACCTTTGCTGTGCAGCCAGGGGCACCTGTCCTTTTTGTGTGGGCTACACCTGGAGTCTGCTGCTGGTGGTGTTTCCTTCAGCTGCAGCAACCCTGGGAATCCCTGTTCTGCTCAGAAGTCCAAGCCATGAGTCACAGAATGGGGGAGTGTTGGAAAACATGTAATTAAAAGCAGAGATGTTCAAAGCAGCTGGGTATAAGAATCCAATTGCAGTGTCCTGGTATTTGTGCTCCTTGTGCTGCATTCCTGGCCACTCTGATTCCCTCTTCCATGGATGCAGTTTATCCCTGGGATTGTCTTTTGTCACCATTGGGGTCCAGTCTGCAGGGATGGCACAGATGGAGCCAGGGCAGTTGTAATGGAAAGAAGCCAAGTGGGTGCTGGTGTCCCTGGCAGCAGATCAGGTCCCAAGGCTCTTGCTTGAAGCCCCTCTCTTTCAATATCAATTCCCTTTTGGGAGCTCTGCTTTCACAGGACTCCAATTCCAAGCTGGTTTAAGGTGTTTGCTTTTCATCTCTCACCTGGGAATTCTGTGCTGGCAGGGGAGATGGAAGGGCTGTGAGTGAGCTTGAGCTTGGCATGCCTGCCTGGGAGGAAATGTCTGCTCCCTCCCAGCCTTGGGAGGAGGCAGAGGAAAACACCTTGGCCTGTCTGTGCCAGCTGCAAGTCTGGCAAAGTGCTGAGAGCTGTGGGAGCTGTGCTCTGTGCAGTGCCTGGGGAGGAGCTGTGTGCCAGGGCTCTTCTGCCCCTTGTTTCCCTCCATTCCAGCCTCACCAGGCACCTAAAAAGTGTTTCACCTCCTTCCCAAAGGTCTTCACCAGCTGGCTGGCAGCAGGGATTTGCAAACAGCACAGTTTTACCTCAAAAGTGATCTCAGGTTGTTTGGGCTGGGCATTGGCAGGTTTGAAGTCTGGGTGGAATTCAGGATGAGATTCCCTCTCCTGAAGGGTTTGGTCTTTTCTCACCCTCTTGAGAGTCTGGTGACAACAGGGACTCGACTGAGGTCACGTAGCTGCCTTTGTGGCAGAGGAGGGGAACCTGTGTGCAGCCCCAGCAGGAGCTGAGTTGCAAATAAAGCATCTTGTTCCCCCTGCCCCCAGCATTTCCCTGGCAGGTCAAAGGCTTCAGGTGTGCCTGGGAGCATCTCCTCTCCTCCCTGCTTGTTTTGCATGGCTGGAAAAGGCTCAGGGAATGTGGCAGTGACAAGCAGGGCTGTTTGAAGCCAGGTTTCCCTGGGCACATCCTCTCACTCCACCTCCAGCCTTCAGTGAGGAAGAACTTGGGAACAAAGCACGTTTTCTGCCATTTGCAGGGCTCTGCCTTGCACAAGAACAAGCTTGCAGAAACCCATGTTCCTGGCAAGGGCTGGGAAGTGGGTGGGATAGCACAAACAGGCTGGAGATGGAGAAATCCAGCCCCAGAAAGGGACTTTCACTCTGTCCTGTGGTGCCTCAGGCAGGGATTTGGATCTGAGGAATAGATCCTGCATCAAAGTTTGGAAGAAATGCGTAAAACTGGGAGATTTGGGGAGCAGTAAGAGTGTAGCCTTAGGCTCAGCTCTGTGCATAGGTGCTGCACAACTGGCATTACAGGTCTGGTTCTGCAGAGCTCTTGTTCTCCCTCCTGCTCCTCCTGGCTGGAATTTCTGCTGGCTGCAAACCAGCTCGTGTCAGGGAGGGTTTTTCTCTTGTCCCCCAAGCGAACCTGTGCTTGGATCTTGGGCTTGTGTGGCTCTCCAGAGCTGGCTGAGGGGTGAAGGGCCTGGGCTTTCCACAGCCCCTGGCTCTGAGTCCTGTCCTGCATTCCGGCCAGATGAACAAAGTCATTGTCCAACCCTGTCCAACAGGGAATTCTGCATTTCAGGGGAAATGTGGAGGATTTTGGGATGCCAAGGTGTTGCCAGCTGGCAGAAGAAAGACAAGGATGTGATGCTTTCCCCGTTTCTTTCTTAGAGTCAGAGGTACAGGAGAGAGAAACTAAAAATAATCCTTAAAATAGTCTATTTCCAGGGATTCACTCCTTCCTTCAGTCTTGCAGGACCAGAGCATGAGATGACAGGCACAAACCCTAATCCTTTGTCCCTGCTTTCAGTTGTGCAGAACCCAAAGCAAAGCTGACCTGTTCCACACTGAGGGGAGGATGTCAGAAAAGTGTTAAAATAGAATCAAATTCATCCTGATCCTTTCTGGAGGAGCCAAGAATGGGGGCAACCAGAAGGAACTGAAGTTTTTTGCTTCTCCTGGGTTTCCTTGGTGTCTCTGGATAAGAAAGCAGCTTTGCCTGGGGTGGCTCCCACTCTCTTCTCCCATTTTTAGTCCCTTGGCATTAATGTGGGTTATTTTGAAGAGTAAATTGCAGTTGTCATGAATACAAATAATATTTGGGAATGTAAGACTTGAACTACAGAGAGAAATTTTGATCTCTACATGTAGAGAAAAGCCATATCCAGGAGAGATGGGATCCCAACATGGGATGGTTTTCAGCATGGGAACTCCTCCTAGGTTAGAATAGGGGTCTGTTCTTTCTGGGGGTAAATCTCAAGTTGAACACTTCCAACAGAATAGGATTAAGTTTGGATTTAAGCTGTTCTCCTAACATTTAGTCTGGAATTACTCTGCCATGAGTCTGGAGGAACAAAGGGATCCTTTAGAGTTCACTGGGGATCACATAATGCTGATGCTACCAGAATTAGAATTTCAGAGGCAGGTTATCTTTCCAGGCCTGCCTGTTGTGGAAATAGATCAAGTCATCAAAACAGGCTGAAAGAACAGGCAAAATCCTGCATGTGAGAGGCTTTGAAAGCGTCTACAAACCTTGGGAAAAGGACTGGGTTGTACTGTAGGTCAGCATTCAAGGTGATGAGCAGCCCACACCCAGATGGTCACCTGAATGTGGTGCAATGGTGAAGGGGTGTCTGGGTCTTAGAAAATGTCCTTATGCAGAGAAGCAGATCCTGAGAGTCCTTCTTGCCATCCTTCTGCCCTTTTAAATTATGTATTATTTCATCTCCCTGCGTGTTCAAGCTGTGCTTCTGACCCAGCTATCAGATCTGGCAAGCCTGGGGGAGACTTTCTCCCCTGGATCCCTTCCCAGCCTCTCCCTTCAGCCAAGGCAACACCTGGCTGTGCCTGCAGGACCTCCTGTGCTCGTGGTCCTCAGCCACTGACCTCCCTGGAGAGCCCAGAGCCTGCAGAGGGCAAGGTGGGAATGGTGGTAAGGCACATTCCCAGCCCCAGCATCATTCCTGCTCCCCTCCCTCCCTGAGATCTGCTGGTCCTCCAGATGTGCTGCTGCTGTGGCACTGAGGCTGAGGGGACACACAGGCTGCCACGATGGTTTTTGAGGGGACACACAGCCTGACGTGATGGTTTTGAAAGGGTTGGCTCATTTTTCCTGCCTTGAGGATGCTGGTTTGTGCCTGGTGCGCGGTGCGAGATGAAATTCTCGCTGCTCAGGAAGGGATTTATCCGTCGAGATTTGGTTCCTTGCTGGCTCTGTCACAAAGCAGGTGGCAAAGAGCATTTAATGGGTGATTTAACGAGGTGCCAAAAAGTCCCTGCTGCAGGAGGTGAGGCCCCAGGTTGGTCTGAAAGGAGATGAGCCTGCTCATAGAGGAGGAATGGCGCGGATGAAGATGCGGGGCAGGATCCAGTGTGTCCTGGAGGGACACGCGGGCCCTGGAGCATCCCTGGCTGCCATTCCCCGTGTCCCCTCCGGCCGCGGGGCTGCAGCGGGAGCGGCGCCCACGAGAGGGCACTGCGAGGATGCGGATCCCGTCCCGATCCATCCCAGCGCTGCAGCCGCAGCTAAAAGAGCTTTTTCTCCTCTCCCCCTCCATTTCAATCATAAATCAGCGCATTGGAGCTTGAAACAAGGCTAGAATGGCGCACGCACAGCATGCCTGCTCTATGCTGGTTTTTTCCCTAGCAGGAATTTTTTTTTCCTGCAGCTTTCACGGGTCTGCGGAATTTTGCTCATCTTCCTTCAGTCCTCTTAAGAGAGTCCCAGGCTTTCCAGGGGACAATCTGGTGTCTGTACCCTGAATTCCGGAGATAAGACCCTGAACTGAGACAAAAGGGACACGCAGAGGGGACAATTTCAAAATTGTATTTTGTTGAGAGGTTACAATTTCTGTCTCGTTTCTTTGAGTTTGTTTCGAGCAGGGGAAACTTGGTTTCCTGGTCCCAAAGGGTGACAGGGAGAGTTTCCCTTAGAATTACTGTCTTGCCTGTGGTGGAAGGTGCTGCAGGAACAAATCCTCCTCCTTCGACTGAGTGTCAGAGGAAATTTGGAGACAGTTGGAAATTAAAGTGCTTATTTTGCCCTTTCACTTTGGCCTTATCCTGATCCTGACTCAATTTGGTTCAGATTTTTGGGCTGCACATTAAAGTAAATAATTCTATCTTGGAATATCTCAGAATTTTAATTCTGAAAAATATCTCAAGATCTGACTTTTAGTTTTTCCTTTCAACCTGAAATCAGGAGGAAATGGAATCAACAGCCTGGCATCTCTTTTGGAGACAGAATCCTGTTTTCTGATCTCTTCCTGACACTGCCTTTCAGATGTTCCTGCTGTGTTGAACTGGGATGATGATGGCTTGGCTTGGCTGGGCTGGAATGTATTCCTAGGAAGTCTCTCACTTCATCCTCTGCCCGATTTGTGCTGAGGCCAAGGCAAACCTCGATGCAGTTTGAACAGTGATCCACACTTTGAGATCAGCAGATGGGAAGTCTCAATAAATATTTTATCTGGCAGGAGATTTTTGCCTT
The DNA here is from genome assembly GCA_013397075.1 of Rhabdornis inornatus. NCBI lineage: Eukaryota > Metazoa > Chordata > Aves > Passeriformes > Rhabdornithidae > Rhabdornis > Rhabdornis inornatus. The sequence goes on along the minus strand of VWZS01002022.1, from coordinate 1,204,747 downwards.
GGAATAAGAACCCATGAGCTGGGGGTGGAGCAGGGATGTTGATGAGAATTTGCAGGTAGAGGGAGAAAATATTTTTGACCTTCAAGTATGAAGCACATTGAGAGCTGAACTAAACCGTGCAGTCCTGCAAGCAAAGTCGCAGGGTAGTGCTGAGCAGCAGGACCCGGAGCAGGGCGGGTGTGGAGCCCCAGTCCCTGCGGCAATTCTGCTCCTTGCCCTGCTGATGGCAGCGCTCGGACTGCCAGCCCTGCTGTGCTCAGGGGGCTCAGACGCGGCTCAGGGTGTGCGAGGCAGAGAAATGACCTGTATGCTTTCCCAAATCCCCTGCTTTCCCATGGGAGCTCGAGGCGGGGCTGGGCAGTGTGCTGGCAGGCTGAGCTTTGGAAGTGGCCGCTTGTGCTCAAAAATCCTCCCCAAACTCAGTTTTCCATCCAGTCTGAGCTTTGTCCCTGGCTGCAGGCTGGCACACAGAAAGCTCCCGGGCTGGAGATTCCTGTTGGTGATCAGTGTCATCCTTGAAAGCTTCCAGGAGAAACTCCTGGAGAGCAGCTAGGGCTCCAGGAAGGCAATCTCTGCAGGACATTGTTCCTAGGAGGGTGCCACAGCAGAGAAATTACTTTGTTGACCATTCCTTTAATCATCTTTAAATGCACTGAGTTTATTCCAGCAAAAATCCAGCACTCAGGTTGGAGAAGTTTCCTTAAGCTGCTCAATTTGTTAAAAACGGAAAGCACAAATAACCTCTGGAGAGATCTTCAGTTCCAAGCCTGAAATGTCTCCCCCTTCATATAGTCATTTATCAATAATGTAACATTAAAGCAACACCCATTTCTGGTAATAAACCAAGAAATGGGAGTTTTGCTTGCAAAATAAGATGAGGCTTTGATAATTTAATAATAACAATAAAAGAGAGGGATTTTTTTTTTTTCCAGTTGGCAAAACCCAGCACTTCCTACAAAGTGGCAAATAAGCAATTGAAGAAAAGACAGAGCCTGCTCTGAGTTGTGAGGTTTAAATCAAAGCATGCACACTTTAAAAAATATTTCAGGGTTTTAGAGGCCCTAAAAAGGAGGAAGAGGAATTAATCTGCCTCGGGTTTAGGGTGGTGGCTTGGCTGTTCAAAGAGGCAGCACGTGTGCGGGAATACTCCCCTGGAAAAGGAAGATATTCCCTCATCAAAGAGGGAACCTGAAAACGTGTGTTGCATAAAGGGGGAAATTCCAGGCATTCCTGGGGAAATTGCAACTTCTCCACTGCAGGATTGAGCCGGTGAAATGCTTGTAGACCGTCCTGGGAGTTTCTGTGCCCAGGGCTGGAAGGAGAGGCAGCAGAGAGCCAGGGGGTCAGAAAGCTGCTGTGTGAGGAGGGAAGGAGGAACTGGCTGTTCCTCATGGATTGGCCATTTCTGCCCAGCACAGTGTTGCAGTCATGCTGATAACCACAGCTCCACCTGGCCATCAATTATTCATAGAGACCCCACCACCACTGGGAGGCTGCAGGGATGAGAAGCAGCAGTGTTTGAGCTGTTAATTGGATGGGTAAGTTCCCCTCTCCTGAGGGCCGAGATGAACTTCCCATTGACCCCCAAACTGGTTTCTGGAGGCTGGAACGGAGCCCAGGGTGCTCAGGGCAGGTGGCTTTGACCAGTGTAGCTGCACTTTGCAAAGCTGCTGGGCTGGAGTTGCTTCCAGGCTCAGCAGGGTGATGCCTTGGGTTTCAACTTTTATATTTTTCAGATTCTCTGCTGCCTGGTGTGTGGTTCTGAAACTTCATGTTGGGAGTTGGTGAGTTCTCTTCACAGGGTAGTTGGACAGAGCAATCCCTTCCCAGCTGGAGAATCAAGGACACCCAGTGCCCAAAAATCATAAACAGCGAGGGAAAGGGGGCAAGCCAGGGGGCTGAGACTTCATAACCTGGGGCTGTGGTTGGACAATTGACCCCAATGTGTGGATGAACCAAAACTTACAAAAGTGTAAAACTTGTGACCAGGATCCAGCTTGGATTTGATTTGGGTGTAGCCCTGGCCAGGCTCTTGCACTGCCCAAGGTGGATCCTTTCAATAAATATCTGTTTGATCCCTTTTGCTCTGTCTAGTCTCTGTTCCCAGTCAGCCTTTCCAGGCATTGAGGGGAATTGGGTGAGAAAAGAAAGGATGGGATCCCAGCCTTGCAGAAATCAGGGACATCTCAGCTCAGCCTGATGCTTTGGTGCAGTTATGAGCTGCTGCTTCCCAGAATAATCTTTTTGACTCTTCACTTGGTGGAAAAGGGAGGTTTTTGTCAAAGCAGAATTGAGCAGCTCTTGCCTTCTCTTGGCTCTGCTTCAGCCCATTGCTGACTCCTTGACTTGTCCCCACAGCCACCTCCATCATCCTGACTCTGTTGGTAGAGCTGCAATGAAACTCAAAATTCCCTTATTTCCCCCTCAACTCACCCAATGGGATCCAGTTTGATGGAGGTGGACAGGGAGCCCTGGAAGGAGGAGCGTGATCCATGGTGTGTGGGAATGGGTAGGGAAGGAGACAATCAGGCTCAAATGCTTGGAGCAGATGCCCAGTGATGCTGGATGTGGGTTGGTAGGATTTGGAGCTGGTCAGGGCTGTATTTTATCGATTATCAGCTATTTTATCTTACTTTGGGAAGGGAGGGAAGCCTTCCAGGTGGATTGTCTTTGTCTTGGGATATTCTTGGCTTTATGGTACTAAAAGTGTTTCCTCTGTGCAGTCCCTGCTGTGGGAGCTTTATTCCCACTCGTGCTGAGTATTCCCTGAAATCTGTCAAACCAATGAGATTAAACCAGTGACAACTGTCAGGCAAGCCTCAATGTAGAGCTGATCCACATCCTCCACCTCCCCTGTGACTTCTGTGCTCTTTTTAGGGCTCCTTTTCTTACTCCTTGGTGTTTGAAAGTCTCCAAAACTCAATGTCTGGAGCTGGAGAGCAGCTCACACGCTTGGACAGATGAACGATGTCCCTCTTTGTCTGTTCACTGCAGAAATATTCCCCTGCCTTCTTCGCCTTCATCTGTCCAGTAGCTTTAAGTGGCTTTCCAAATGTGTTTATCTGGAATTCTTTACATTTTTACCCCCCCATCCCCTGCCTGGGAAGCGACTGGGCCCTTGGATGCTGGAATCAGTGCTTAATGTAGGTCTGGCGTGCAGAGTTATCTAGAGGAGATGATCCTGTTGAAGGAAGAAGAGCACAGAAATCAGTGCCCCTGGTGAAAATGCAGGTGATAAACGTTCTCTGTGAACACATTCCTGCTCTGTGTGTCCCAGCATTGCTCACAAATCCCTCCTAGGAAGGAGAGGGAAGCAGGGAGCTGTAAATTACAGCTTGGCTTAATTGGCTGGCTCAGGTACAGGAGGCTGGGCTGGGAATACACAAAATATCTTTATGTAAAAGAAGTGGTTCTTAGCAGGGGACGCAGTGAAATGGGGGTTTCAAGCAGTTGGTGTCTTGTGGTTGGATCCTCTGGTGTCTGGGAAGGTGCAAACTCCAACTGAAGCTTTTCCTGCCATTGGGGCTTTCTTAATATTCTTCCCTCCCCTGTGGATTCTCTGGTGTCTAATAATATTCCTAATAAGCTGCAACGTGAGCTCAACAATTTCTTTCAGTGTGGGGCATTAATAGGTCTCAGGGCACGGGAGAGGGCCCTATTTTCATAAAACTTGTAGGAACTGTAAGACCTCTGCCCCTTCCACCAAGCTGCCTTGGAATTGGCCAACAAATTTGGAGGTTATTGGAGACGAGGGAGATAAGTATGTTTGTTTTATTTATATTTTATATATGTATCCCACGTGCAGACTGACTGCAGAAACCTCATTTCTTAAGAGACCGAGCCTAAACCTTATGTTTTGCCTCTCTATTGTAATAAACCATGTCTCCTTTTATTTACCCACCTGTAGGATTTGATGATTTCCCCTTTCGCCCCAGTCCTCAATTTCCCCATATCCTGTTCCCAAAAGGGCTGGGGCCCTTCCCAAGGGATGGTTTCGTGCTGCTCCCCAGGAGGGCTGCCCTGAAGGATGCAGATTTGTAGGTGCACATATGTTACATTGCATTATTCAGCAGGGAGAGGGAAAAGGATACACAGAGAAAGCCTGCTCCAAAAACACTTCAGAGTTGTGGGGTTGCTTTTGAAATCTGTCAAAGGCACCTACATCCCTACAGGAAAAAAACCTTTAACAATGCAGAAATAGGAGCAGCAGGAGAATTTTCGATACGTTTAACCTATTTAGCCCAGGAGGCCACTTTTACTGAATTGGAAAGGAGCTTTCTTTTGGGGTCTGATGCTTTTGATGACACCTGAAGATCCAGAATTTGAACCCCTGAGCCACTGTGCTTTCCATGCTGCCCCAGCCCGTGTGTGCACACAAATTATCCCCTCACGCACGCAGCGCTGTGTCCATGCTTTCCTCTCCAGCATTCCAGCCTGCTTGGGTTGACCTTGTCTCTCTCAGTGATTTAGGTTTTAGAGAAGGAATGGGTAAGGATTTGCTTTGACATTTAAAGGCAATCCAGGTAATTGATAGCACTGGCAGCGTCCATCTCTCCCCCCATATATCTGCACAACAGTATCTATTTTTGACGTAGCTGACACGCCATTTCCTTTGGCAGCCCAGGGGCGGCTCATCTTTAAATTAAACTCGTCTCCGACCCCTCCAATCTGCGAGCTGTGCAGAGGCAGACACGGGTGGGGTATTTCATCTGGAGACTGTGCAGGCATATTTGAGCAGGGTGATGTATTATCAAAAGGGCTCTGCATTACTGCTAGCTGGAACCAAAACAAGCTCTAAAGTATTAACTAATGACATGGGAAGTCCCTTAGGTATCTAATCACCTTTAATGTTCAGATTTAGAAGACAACTTTAAAGGAAGAAAAAGAGATTAGCGGGTCAGGTCAGAGCACCCCTTCCCCCCTCCCTCCACCCCCAAAATACAATTGGCTTTTTAAAGTCAAAACCAGATTCATATTTCACCTCATCAGTAAATACACCATTTAAAGCCCAGCCTTGGAGCTTGCATCTTGGAGCAAAGCTTTGCTCGCATTTGGAGGGGTTTGAACCTTTGGCTTGTATCAAAAGCAATGATGGGCTTGGGGGTCTGGAAAACAAACACAAAAACCACCCTTTGTGAGGTTTGAGGTGAAGTTTGGTGCTGTCTGGCTGTAGGAACAGAAAAGCCCTGCAATGTTTCAGCTGTACATTCCCAGGTTTTCATGCCTGTCAAGTGCTTGGTCTCAAAACTGTGTGGCTCTAATCCCTGTTTTCCTCATGCCAGAGCTCCTTACCTGGACAGAGGTGCTGTAGGACATTCCTGTCTCCTATAGGAAGTCTGTTTGGGGGGAAGGAAATACTGCTTTGGCCTCCCAAGACTCAGGCCAGCATGTGGCTTGCAGAACTGGCTCTGTGGACTGGAAAAAAAAAACAAAAACAACAACCCAGAACCTCATAAGAAAATGAAAGCTGATGTCAGTAAATTCACTTTCCTGCATGGATGTGGGCCCAGCTGTGTTCCCTGACTTGGGGTGAAGGATTTCAGCCCCGGGCTGTACCCATGGGCCAATCCCTGCCTCCCACACCAGTCTGTTTGAGGAAGAGCAGTGACACTTGTTTTCACCTGGGTATGCTGCAGTTTACAGCAGGAGAAGCTCTGCCTTTCAGAGCTGCTTCTGCAACTTCAAATCAGGATTTCCGAGGAAGATGAACAAGTTTTGGCATCCCAAGCCCTGCTGAACTTTGCTGCAATGTGAATTTTTGGGAGACTTTCTGGCAGTAGCACATAAGAGCTCAGCATTAGCTTCATGCCTCAGCGACTTTGGATGCAAATATAAAATTTGCAGGGATTAAAGTGATTTTCAACCCTGTATTTCACTGATTTTTTTTTTCTTCTAGTTGTGCTTTGGCAGCTATGCTACAGATTTGGGCTTTCTGGAAATTTTTCCTTCATTCAATACTTTTTTAAGGGTGGCTTGCAATCCTGGACCCTCCAGTATTTCCCCTAAATTAATAGAACCCAGAGATGCTCAGCATCCCTTGAGGTCAGGTTCAAACTAAAATCACAAATTAACATAAAATCTGATTTCTTTCCCTTTTCCTCATTCTTTGACACTCTTCAGAAACTTTTAGGTACAAACCAAATAATTTGCTCATATCCATTTATGGTTTTCATGCAGAAAAAGTTTACTTAATTAGCTTAAATTGTTATTCTTTCTTTTGAGAATATTATCTTAGGGTAAGACTTGATACTTCTGAAATACAGAGAAGAGACTAAATAAAATTGGGAGCTGACCAATTCCAGGGCAAGTGTGATGGAGAGAAATCAGAGCTAGTGCCTTTTATTCTTTATTTAAAATTTTTTAAAAGCCACACAATCACCCTCAACAAAAGCTGTGGAATTGTATCCAAGGCTCTACATCCATCCAGGGACTGTGATGATGACAGAAGTCACTGGAGCTCTGCTCTCATCTCATTTGTTAGGATGTCACCTCTCCAGACATATTTATAATTTTGCAGCTTGTGGTTCGCAATCATTTATTCCTGTTAGATAAATACACGGCCATGGGCTTTGGTGACATCATGGTAAACCAAGGGAGTGAAGGCTGAGGACTTTGGGATTGTGTGGCTTTGTCTGGCAGCTTTCCCCATGCTTGTGTGGTCACTCCTGCTGGATGATTCTGGTGGGAGATTGTCCTGGGGTAAAGTGGGAAGTGTTTGTATTTCCATCTCCCTTTATTCCATTAGATTGGCATTGGTGTTGTGGTACCAGCTGATGGTCAGTGCACCCAAAGGGACTCTTTGCAAAGAGTTGGAGATGTTTCTTGGGACAGGAATTGAGGATTTGGGCAGTCAGCACACAAACTCAGAAGAAGAACTGGGAAAATAGTGCTGTTTTGGGGTTTTAGGTTTGGTTTTTTGTTTTTTTAATGCCTTGTGCCCATGGCTATCTGGCACAGAGATGAAAAGGACACTTTATCTGCTTCATTTACAAAATGGGCACCTTAAATCGAATTTTTAAATCGATAACATTAGGTGAGAATCTCTCTGTAGGTACATGTTTCCATAGGTCAAATTCTTACAGCTCTGGGAAGGATTATATGTGAGAAATGAGCCCTGCAAGTGGGAATCCAGCCCTGAGCCCATCCAGCAGTGCCTCGTGCTCCCTGTCCTTCCCTTGAGAGGTGCAGCTGGAACAAGGCACTGAAAGCTGGCTGGCACAGCTGCAGTGCTGGAGCTCAGCCTGCTCCAGTCTTCACTTTGCATTATTCAAGCCCAGATTGTGATGGGGGATGATTGCAGCGGCAGGGAGGTGACGGTGCCCACCTATGTGAAAGGGCTCCTCCAAAAGAGCTGGGTGGGCAGTGGCTCTGATCCACTGCCAGGGTGGACACCCCATGGAGAGAGGAGGAACAGAGGGGTGCCAGGGCAGGAGAGGCTCTGAGGGAAGTGTCCAGGCAGCTTTCCCAGCTGCATTTTCCAGGACATACCAGCTGCTGCTTTTCCTTGAGCTGGATGCTGCTTGGAGGTCTCAGAGTCTCAGCTCTGCCCTTGCCTTGCTAAACTGACTCTAAGGAACACAGATTGTTCCAGTGTGAAGGCACCAATCTTCCTTGGGGTCTTCTGTTATCCTGGGTGCAGCTAGGAAGGATTTTTCTCCTGCAGAAATCGGAAAAACTGGGAAAAGGGGTGGCTCCATCATCCTGTTCTGGAGCTCTTGGAGATTTGATGTTTGCATCTGTCCTGCCTCTGCCCCAGCCCCAGGGATGCTGATGTTCATCTCCTGAGAGTGCTGTGAAAACCACGCTGCTCATGGTACAAATATTCTTAGCATTCAAAGAAGGATAAATATTTTCTGCCTTTCCATGCCAAAAACAACAAGGGTGGTTGAGGGCTGTTTTCTCCTGCCATCTCCTCACTCTAGGGTGAGCTCTGTCTCTAAACAGGGCCTTACTGTTTGTTCTGCTTTGGAAGATCTGCCTCTGGATGCTGAATGGAGGTGTGGAAATCTGGGGAAAATTGCATTGATTGTGCCCTCTGTGCCAAGGTGGGAAAAGCCAGCCCTTTGCATTCCTATTTTCCCCAAAAAAAGATGCCCAGGTGCTGGTTTTCCTGCCAGGATTTGGGTGGGATGGATTCAGAAGAGGCTGTGTGTGGGTCCAGGGGAACCAGTTCCAACCCAGCTCCAGCACTGCATGTACAATGGAGAGAGCTCTGCAAGCCGAGCACGAGGCAATAGTGGAGATGGATGAGACTCTGGGAGAATGTTGTGAGGTTCAGATAAAATCTGCAGCTCTCAGGGCAGGGTCTCAGCGTGGTGGTGTCAAGGCTAAACGGAGTTTACCCACTTGGGCCGTGAGTGACATGTTGTTTATCCATTCCTCATCTACACCAGGCAATGGAAATAATTTCTTTCAATATCATATCTTGACATTGGGAGGGAGGAGGGATCACCCCACTGGGGGCTCAGGAGCAGGTGCATGGGGGCTTGGGAATGCTGCCATTCCCTGTGGTGTTGGAGAGGGCTCTGGGCTTGCTGGGAAATCTGGAGGGGGGAGCTTTTAACCCCAAATTGCCCCAAGGGTGTGCTGCTAAGGGGATGTCTGAACCCCCTGAGTTATGTTGTGCACTGTGCACAGAGCACCCTCACTTGTGTTCTCTCTCTCCTGGCATCTTCTCTCATAATCATTCATTCTCTCTATAAACAGATTTCCCAGTAATGGTTTTCATTTTCTTTGAAGTGTCCCATTCATTCTGCTGCTCTGCCCATTCATGTGCTCAGGGTTCCTTGAAAGGAAGACAGACACAAACATCCAAAGTGCTTGAAATATGCTGGTGGGGGAGGGGGCAGGCAGAGGCATTTCTTTTAAAATATATCTGTGTTAGGAGACTTTTTCATACTTTTGATTTTTTTTCATCCTTTTTCTTCCCACCTAAATAATTATCTTTTTGATTATTGTGTTGCTTTCCCCCCATAGTGATCCTGGTACAGCCTGGACTTTAAATTCCACCCCCTGCAATGTGTTCCTGCTGCTTTAAACTATTAATAAATTGAAAGCATGTTCTGGAGGCTGTTTTAATCCAGCCCCAAAGTTAAGCAGGTGCTGAAGTGGTTTGCTGATGGGGTGCATTGCTGAATTGGGGCCTTCAGGCTAAGACATGGCTGTCAGCAGGGCTTGGTGGCCAGGCTTGCAGGAATACAAAGGAATATTTGGCCCTGAAAACCAGGAATTTTATTTCTCTATGAGGGCAGGGGACTGGAAGGGCTGTGAGGAAGGGCTGCTGTTCTTTAGGGCCAGCATAAACCCCAAGTGCTGGTTATTTGTCACAGCCCATAACACTTCACCTGCACCAGGATCCCTTCCACTGCAGGACCAGCTCAGTTTTGAGGGTGAATCAGTGCAAATGCTGCTCTGTTTTGCCCCAATGTCCTTTGTCATCCTTCTGTGGTGTCTAAAGTTCTTGGGTCTCCCTCAGGGACAGGGATCCTCCTCTCTTGGGTGAAAAGTGACTTTAACACCTGATGTCACCAAACCTATTTCCTTTCAATGGCAGGCATGGCTTGCAGTTGGCTCTAATTCCATCCTCAAAGCCTTGTCCCAGCATGAGAGGAGGAGATCTCAGGATTCTGATCCTTTCCAGGGAGGCAGAGTTTAGGTTTAGAGCAGAGAAGAACCCTCACCCCCAATGAAACATCACCCTTGAGTCACAACCCTGGGAGCCTTCACAAAACCGAGTACCCCAACTGAGTTCTCATCTGTGCTTTTTTTTTCTTGACACTTCTGCCCACAATCCAAGGCTGCACATGGTATTTTTGGGCTGTATTTGTAGCCAGCCTGGGGTTTTTCTTAATTATTATGTCATGATGGACCAGGGGTTTGGTGTATGGGAGCGAGAATAGGCTTGCTGTTTCTCCTCCAGATTTTTGTGTTGGGTTGGTTTTCATTAGGACATGTTTGGCTTTGGGTTCAGATTTATAGGAAGTTCTGTTCTATGAGGCTTCAATAGGTTTTTTGAATCCCGAGCCCCATAGAAATGGAGAATTATGATTCCAACATCATGCCTAGTAGCAATAATAATGATAAAGAACTGGAGGCTCGTATTTATGTGAAAGGCAAGCCCAAATTCTCTTTTAAGAGACTGAACATCTGCGTGGCTCTGGAGCAGGCAGGACCCTATTTCAGGTGGAAGGTTTGTGCCCACTTGACTCGGGGGGTGGGGTCTGGAGCAGATTTGGGTGAGGAACAGAACTGGGGGAAGGAGGCAGGAGCAAACCAGCCCCTAGCATACCACAAATGTGTTTTATATTGTAATATCAAACATTGGCTTCTTCTGTGTTTTCTGTTAAAACAAGTCATAAAAGGACTACTTAAAGGGGACTCCATTCCTATATTTTATATATACCCACAGAGAACATGTGGAGTGCAGATAATGGTGACCAACCTTCCCCCCCACCTCCTCCTTCATCTCCTCCATCTAATAAGAAAAAGAACAGAGCTGGTGTTAACACAGGAGGGGTTGTTAATCTATTCGGAAACGGATTTTTGGGGCCAGCCATACTATTTTTAATTTTTTTGGCGGGCCTGAGAGGGGAAGAGAAGGGATGGGATGCTCACCTCGCCGCTCGGGGCCGGAGGGAGGAGGGCAGGAGCGATGCCCGGGCAGAGGTGCGGGCAGCCGGGGCTCAGCCCCTCGGGGAGCCGCCGGAGGGGCTCAGCGGAGGGCGGGGATGTAATTGATAGCAGGGAAGAGCTGTCACAATAGCAGGATAGGAAACCGGCTATCCGGGACAGAGCCAGCTTTTAAAAGCCCCTAATCTGCCAGTCTATGTATTAAAGGGCTGATTTGAGGGGAGGACACGGCGGAGGGGGGTTAAAGAGGAGGCCTGACTCCTGTTAGCTCCTTCTAATGAGGCAGTTGAATAGCATTTAAAAGGGCTCCTGGCCTGGCATGAAATCTCACAAAGGAACCTCCTTATTTTAATGCACGCAACTGACTTTGCTTTACAAACACTTTTATAGTGTCCAGACACTTACAAATCGACCTTCAGTGATTCTCGAGTTAATATGAAGTCTTGGGAAACATTAATGCGCTATTAAAAAAAAAAAAAGAAAAAGAAAAAAAAAAAGAAGAAAAAAAAAGAAAGTCTCTCAATAGATCTTTCTAGTCTTACAAACACTCTCAGAGTTCTTGAGTACTCGGCTCGGGGTATAAAAATGTAAAGTCGTTTAAGGCTATTAATGGGGGGAGGGACTCGATCCTGCATTCCTTGCCCGAGTCTCTCATTTAAGCTATTAACTTCCCGCTTGTAGTTGTTCGGTTTGTTGTTGTTTTTTTTTTCTTTTTTTCCCCGAGTAAAAAGCAACGGATTTTGGCTTCGAGCAAGCATATTTAAAACCTCGAAGAAGGGTTTGTGTGTCGGCAAGTTTATCTTCCCCTCCCCAGCCCCCCCCTTGATGTGTCAGTCGGTTTAATAAAAAAATCCCCTACTCCCACTCCCTCCAGACCTCGGCTCTCTAATTATCCAACAATGAGAGGGAAGAATTTTAGGGGTCCAATCCTGCCAAGCGAAAAACTGGAGGGGATGGAAAGGGCGAGATCGAGTGCTGTCTGAAAGCAGCTTGGAAAATACCTCTTTCCTTTAAAAAGAAAAAAAATTAAAGAAAAATTCCGTGCAGCAGAAGGGAAACGGTTTAAATTGGCAAGCGAGATTAATGAGGGATGGAGAAAGCGCGGAGTAAATCGTGGTGGAAAAGCTGGACACGGCAGGAAATGTGTGTGTGTAGGGTGGGGATGTACACAGTATGTACGGCTCGCGCTGATCCTGGGAGAGACATTCTGGGCTTTGGGAGCTGGGATTCCCCGAGGATTTGTCCCACGAACATGGCAAGGGAAGGAGGATAAAAACAGACTGAGAAAGGGGTGTTGTGATGAGGAATGGGCCGAGATTTTGGGGATGGGTTTTGGAGGAGGGAGTCGTTTTCCACGACCCGCTGCTCCCCGGCAAACCGCTCCGTTTCTAACAGTAAAACTCATTTTTCACAACTGAAATTTCGGGTTTTTCTCTTTTTTTTTACCGCCCGCCTGAGCTGGGGACAGCAGTGACAGGAGCCGGGCTGTTGGGGCAGGGGGAAAAAACCAACCCAAACCTCAAACCACCCCACTCTCACGGCCCAAATTATCTCCTCTTAGCGCTGCTTTCGATAAGGCCAGACAGAGGCGGCCGGCCCGGGGGGGCGCGGACCCCCGCGCTCCTCTTTTGTCTGGTTTTCCCCCGGCTCTCGGTTGGTTTTTCTTTTCTTTTTTTTTTTTCTTTTTTTTTCTTTTTTTTCCCAGTGAACAAAGAACTAATTTAAAGGCTGCTCTGGGCCGCGCCGCTCCGCGCAGGCTGAGCGCGGAGGCTCCGCTCCAGCGCAGCCCCGAGCTGCGGGAAAATAAACAACGCTCTGTTTTATCTCTTTGCTTTTCCCCCTCTTCGGTGAAATTCGCGGGAGGGGGAGCGGATCTGAGCATGCGAACAGCTGCTTAAAATCTAATATAGACAAATAGACATCTTGTATAACATTAAGTTTTAGTAGGCAACTCATTTATTTTGAAGTGCGCTTGCGAATAGTTTGGCAAAGAGCTTTTCTCCCTTTTTCCTGTTCCTGGAGAGGAGCTGGAGAGTTTGCTGGGCTGAACTGGGATGTGGGAAGGAACAGGGCACTCTGCTCGTGAAGGTTTCCCAGCCCTCGGCTCGTTCATCTCAGCGCTCCGGGCTGGGGCTGGATCCCTTTCACCCAGGCGAAAAACGAACAGGAACAAGCCCCAAACAAAATTAAACGCGGAAATAAGACCGTGAGGATAAATGGAATATTTACTATTTGGGTAATTAGGGCTTCTGCAAAGACTTTAGAGAATCTTAACGCCTACAGCGCTCGAAGGGCGAAGTTTTGGGGCATCCCCTTCTTTAGGCTTGTGCGATATTAAACTAAAAAATCCTGGCACGGGTTTTTTTATCTTGAGTTTGTAAATTCCTTAGGAAAAGTGGATTCCGCCGTGGGAAGCGGCCGGGGATGGAGCAGGGCGCCCTTCCTCGGCAGGATGGCCCCATGGATTGTGCCGTATCTCTGTCAAGGAAAGGATAACAATATTAATAATTATTATTTTATAGGAATGTAAGTATTTTATAGGAGCCAAGAGCGCAGAGGCAAAACGCAAACCTATGTCCAGCAAGCCATGGGGACAGCGGCTCCAAAGGAGAGGGTTGGAGCTCAGGGAGAATAAAAATAAAATGGGCAAATAATAACTAGAAAATCCAGAAATTATTGGTGGAGGTGTGCGCTGGCTGCTGTTACCCAGCGAGCGTGCCTCTGTCTCTCCTCTCCAGGCGACGGAGCCGCCGTCCTCCCCAAAATCCCTCCCCGGAGCGGAGTCTTTAGGGTTGGATAAGGGGAAAAAGGGGGAAACTGCAATTGTTTGTGAGATCGAACGCATAACAGGCCCCTCTGCCGCACCACTGCCTTCTCCTGCCTTCAACGTTCATTTGCACCGTCAAAAATTCCACGGGTTACAGAAATTTTTTGTTTAATTCGTTATGTGCATTTACATTTTTTTTCTCGTTTGTACTAAGATGACCTGATGAATTACCAGATGGAAAACAGTCCGGGTGCCAGGATAAAGTTTTCTGCCGGATCAGGGGTTTGTTTGTCGGGGTTTTTTTCTCGCAGAAACCAATTTCTCGAGCTGCCGGTGCGGCGGCAGAAAGTGAATTGCCCACTGGATTTTAGCGCTTGGAAAAGATGCGATCCGGTGCTAAAATACGGTTGGGTTTAAGCTGGAGTCCTTCGAGGGTTTTTTTGTTCTTTATAATAATAATTTAAAACCTTAAACTACACGCACACACAAAAATACCTGAGCCATTCAGGAGGGGGGAAATGTAGAAAGAAAGGTGCAGCGTGATTAGAAAACGCGTTTTTGGGGCAGGAAGGGAAAACAGAGCGGCGAGAGCTTTGGGGGAAGTATCAAACCCAGTGTCTGAGGCTGTTCAAATCCCTCACTGTGCCCTAGGAATGGGGAAGGAGAGGAGCTGCCGCCGCGGTTCCGCGGGCCGAGAGCAGCCGGGCCGGGAGCCCGAGGTGATTTATTGTGTGTTTGTTTGAAAGCGTTCCCCCCAAACAGAAACAAACCATTGATCTCCCTGAAAGGCGCGGAGCCGCGGCCCTGCAGCGCGGATGCTGCGCGGGGGGCGCAGGGCTGGGTTTGGATATTTTGTCCCGCTGCTCGGAGCCAGGGAATATCAATTTTTCCGCCTAAACCTTTGACTTGGCGGGGGAGGAACGCTCCACTCGCTTTAAACCCGGCTTAATTTTGCCGCTTTAGAACGAGAGCGAGGCCGAGCACGGAAGGTGCTGCCGGGTCTGTTATCCCTCAATTATAACTTCATTAATATCTGCTGCTCACCGGGCAGCCGCGGAGCGGGAGCCGGCCCTGCCTGCGCGCCGCGGCGGAGGCAAAGCGCGCAGCTCCGTGCCAGGTAGCACCTTCTCGTTCTTCTCGTTCTCATCATTATTTGTGTTCCGCCCGCCGGGTCTGCTCCTCTCGGCTCATCCCGGATCCCTCCCCGGCGTTGGGAAGCGCCCCAAGCCCGAGGTGTTAACGAGGGGGGACCAAAGGGCTGCGGAGCGGGCGCGGGGCGGCCCCGGCACCGCTCGGAGGAAACGCCTTGGGTTTCTTTACGGGCTCATTTTCTCCGAGGAGGATTTTACTGCACGCGTAAAGAATTTTGAAAAGCAGCGGTAAATATTTTTTCTTCTGGCAAGTTATTTATTGGCATGAAGAGAGGATTTTTTTTCTCTCTCTCTCTCCCTTTTTATAAAGTTACATGTGGTGACCATATAGGATCAGAAATAATGTGGCCTTTCTGGGTTTGAAGAACTGCTAATGTCATTAAAGGTCTTCCTAACACGCCAGCTAGGAGTTCAAAAAGCCTCGCCTTTTATCCTGAGCATATATTTGGTTGTTTATAAAGTGCAGATTTCCTTGTGCTTCAAGTGCATCGGGAGGATTCCTTAAAACTCCGTAGCTGGATCTGTTTCCAACTATATTCTTCTTTGGAAATTGGAAATCGGGCTGTTTAACTGGTGTCTTTCACACTTCTTTGCTGGCTGCTATTTTTATACATTTGACCGCAGATGAGCTTTTCCCGCACACAGAAGCAAACAAAGAATTATCCCCTTTGCCTGGTATTGCAGAAAATATCTGTGCCGACCACTAATTGTCCATTAGTGCTAATAAGTGGCTAAAACAATAGCAGGAGATAACCCGAGCAACCTGCCTTCTTTATTTTAATTTGACTTACTGAAGTCGGGAAGGTTTTGACGAAGACCCGACTAGACGTGTCCAGGGAATCTGTGTACTAAACTTTTGGACTGTTGATTTTGAGGGTCACTTATCTAAGCTAAGTTCAAAGTGTCACCTGCTTTAATCCCTTTTCTGTCATGCTCGGAGAGACTCCACACAGCACAGTTCGTTTCTCAGAGCGTCTGGAAAAATCTCTGTCTCGATTATTTTTTTTTCCTCCCCATTTTTCCCCCCTTACAAATACGTTTGAGAATTTCTCCCCTCGATTCTAGACTTTTAGGGAAAACTCATTTGAATTCAATTATTAATATTTTCCGGGCCTGCTCTTTCACTGTGCCATTTGTAATATATTAGGATGAATTATATGCTGGGTTAAAAAAAAAATAAAGGAAGGGGGGAAAATGGCAAAAAAAGGAGAAAAATCCGGAGAAAAAAAGGCCTATTCTGTTAAATAGAAACAAGATGTTCAAATATAGAATACATGAATTTGAAATCTGGTGTTTTCCACTCTCGGGGGCTGATGGCGTTAAAAAAAAAAAATCTACTTTGCTGCTTCTGCAATTTAAATCTTTAGGTAGAAACATAAATTATCCACCGGGATATTATTTTTAATTAAAATTCTCTTCCCTGAAGGAGTTGTTTTTAACTTCTCCTTGGTTTTCCTGAAGATTTTTCTTTTTCCCTCGGATTTCACATTTTCATTAATTGAGGGATTCTTAAGTCTTGCAGCGGGGTTGGTGTTTTTGAGACTTTGACAGAAAACAGCCCGCTTGTTTTGTTTTGGTTTGGGTGAATGGTTTTGGGGAAAATGCATAGTTTTGAAACAACTCAGAGGGAGTGGGAAGCTTGGAGCTCCTCAGACATGTCAATGAGCAGTGTTCACACACACACACACAAATCCCGTGGTTTTTCAACGAGCTCTTGAATGGCAAGCTCCTCACTAAGGCTTTGGAGAGGCAAACCTAAATTTATGCCTCTCCAGCCAGTTTGAGGCACACAAATCGAAACGGAGAAATGCTGAACCCTCACAAATCTGGGTGAAGACGAGGAGGACAGCGCTGGTTGATAGCCCCTAAAATCGAGCCCTTTTCTCTCGCTGCCTGCATGTGACTTGGGCTGCCTTTATCATTTCCTCCCAGACAAGAGCTGGAGGATCAAGGAAAAGTTCCTCTGTATCCCGAAAAGTCAGGGGCTTGAAGCACTTGGTGGAGTTCGGAAGGTCTGGGAGGGGCAGGGCGCCACACCTGCTTTATGTTGGGTGGGGAGAAGGGCTGAGAGGAGCCACCCCGGCACAGCACTGCCGGGCAACCCCGGCTCCCGGCTTCCAGAAGCGCTCCTGGAGCATCCACACCACTAAACACCTCCTGCTACCTGGGAACAAATATTCAGGTGTCGGTAGAAGAGAGCAAGTGGTGGAGGAGCCCAGGATGAGGGGGACTAAAAAGGTTTTCCTGTCTTTCGTCTTGGTGTTCTGTCTGTCCTCTCCTGCCACTCCAGGCTGAAGAGGCAACAGAGCTTGAAATGTAGCAAAAAGAAAGAAAAATGAAGGAAAACCAGCTTCTTTTTGTATCCTGAGAAATTCTTTTAGGAAGGGAAAGAGGGATTATTTTGGCTACTTGAAGCTGGCGAGTTTCAAGGCAATGTCCTGTTTTCTCGTGGGGGGGCTCTCCAGGATCTCTGGGGTCCTGCTCCAGTGTTGCAGCTCTGCTGGCCCGTCCGTGCTGCTCTCTGTGCAGTGTCCCAGCAGATAAGGCAGGCGGATGGGGACTGAGGGCACAGCCAGAATTATAGGGGCAGGTACAGCTGCTGATCTGTCTTAGTGGTTTCATGGACTTTTTTCCTTTTTCTTGTAATTTCGGAATCAGTCATTCTGCTATCAGCTTGCTCTAGAGATGGATGAGTAACACCAGTGAGATAAAAGAGTCAAGCCTCCCTTTCCTGTGATTTGGCTGCTTTTTGTTAACAGTGCTGAGTGCCATTATTTCCCACAAGAGACATCTGGAAAATCATCGATGTGTGGTGGAGAAAGTGGCTCTTCTCTGCTCCGTGCTCCCCTTTGATCCAACATGGAGCACAATTCACTGCCTCTTGAGATCAATAGCTGCCATCCCGGGGTATTTTTCACTCTCCTATGCTGTGGCTGATTTGAACCACTTTAAGAAAATATGAATGTTAGCTGCTTTTTGTCTCAGATGGTGTTTATTTATGAATTTGTGACAGCAAGGCCAATGCCAGGAGGAAAATGGCATGGACCAGCTGGATATCATGAGTACAACCATTTGAGTGGTTCCTCTGAGCTGGGTTGGCTTCACCTTTGTAGCAGCACACGACTGGAGATTTGCAAAAGTCTGGGTGGCCGTGGCTGGGCTGTGCAGCCTCCCAGCAATCAAAGCACAGATCCCCAGAGCCAACAGCAGCAGCTGCTCAGATTTGAGCTGAAGCTGCCTACCTGGAGTGGGGATGGGTTCAGAGCTCTTTGGTCTGGGTATAAAAATGGGGGGAGCAGAGTGGGAAGGGTTTTGTGTGTTTGAGTTCAGCGGGCACATTAAGTTGTGCTCTGGTCTTTTTGACCAAGAGGGGCCACCCTGTGATTTGTGGGCTGTGTGCAGCACTCTGGTGCTTTGGATGTGGCTCCTGATGCAGGGATTTGTCGTGGCCAGGCAGTGGTGGGCTGAGGCTCTCCTGGTTTGGTCTGGGCACGAGTCAGGGCTGAAGGGGCTGGCGTCAGACCCAGCCTCGTGTTCTGCACAGCCTGCATCCCTGAGATCTCAATCCCTGTGTCACTCACTCCCAGAGCCTTCCCCACCCCTGTTTTTTAATTCCTGGCTGCAAAGACATCTGGGTGGGTGAGAGTGGCTGTGTGAAGCTTTTCCTGCAGAAAGCAGCTCTCGGATACTTGAGAAGTCGTGTCAGTACCGAGCAGGAACTCCTGAGCAATACGTTCACTCTGAGATGTTTGCCTGCTCGGGTACCTCTGCTTTCCAGCACTAAATCCTGTAGTACTCGACCTGAAAGGTCCTGCTAATATGGGCAGGATCAAGCACAGGCCTACCAAGAGCAAGAGAGGTCATTATTTTCACAGGAACTGCAAGTCGGACCCTAAATCTTCAGAAGAGAGCAGTGCCTAGAAACCAGCTGTCTCATATATCTGCTGTGCTGAACTGGTAGCAGGGAAGGGAGAATAAAAATGTGTTTTGCAGTATAATATTGCTTTGTGCCTCTAAAAAAGGCTTCTAATTTTATGTTTTAAATGCAAACATTGCAGCTAATTGAAGAGCAGAGAGGGAAAAATGGATCTCCTTTTCTAAGTGCCAATAAGACTGGGTTCTGGGCCAGTGGTTCTGTGAGAGGTCTCCATTTACTACCTGTCCTAAACCTCAGGTATTTTAGAAGGAAAATGCCTGCCATATATTAAAGAGAAAAGTCATTAAATGGATGTCAA
>VWZS01002022.1:1174127-1185940 GCA_013397075.1 Rhabdornis inornatus | reverse complement strand
GACAGAGAAAACCCATATGACTGAATTTATGGCTTGCTTAGGAAGCACAAGGTAGCACTGAGAAAACATGAATGGGAACAAGGGGGCATCCATGCAGCGGAAAAGGCTTTTACCACTTCTGCCTTCCCAGTGCTGACCTCGGAAGAGGTGCACCAGGATGGCAGTGTCACTGTCCCAGACCCTCCTCCTGCCTTTTCCCTCAGCCCCCCTCACTTGAAGAACATAACCCTCCTCCTCCTCCTCTTCCCTAGGAGTTGGATTAGGCCCCGTGCCCAGAAAGTCTCTGGGATTTTTTTGCTCTGTTGAATGCACCCATTTGCCTCTGGAGGAAACTGCCCAAGCAGCCCTGAGCCAGCAGGAAAGTCAAGGCTTTGTGGGCATCCAGGCAGGAGCCAAACTAAACGAGCAGGAGGCAAATGGAAATGCTCTCAGGGGCTTGTCTTGGGTAGGAGGATGCAGGAAGAGAGAAATGTGGGATTTTAGCCATCACCTGCACAGGAGCAGAGTGTCCAGAGCTGGTGGTATCAGATCAGTAGTCAAAGGGGTGACACACCTGTGGGCAGATAGATGTGTCCATGGGAAGAGATGTCCTGTTCCCCAGGTTCTGTGGTTCCAGAGGTCTGGGGAGAGCTTGGAGCACGAGGGTTCCCTCTGAACCAGGGAGTGGGACTGAGGTGGGCAGGAGAGAGGCAGAGACATTGAGCTCAGTAATGCTGTGAGCTCCTGGTGAACTTGGCTTTCCTTTTGGACATCCAACTGGAATTAACGTTTTGGAAATCCTATCCTAGAGGGCATCTGTCCTTCCTAACCCATTTCCTTCTTGTCTTCAAGTTCAGCCATGAGGTGCTGTGGCCCTTCCATCCTCAGAGATGGGCTGGGCCATGGCATGGGCTGATGGCTCCCCAGTTCTGCTCCCAGAAGCCCAGGAACCCCCAGAACTGGTGTCCAGCAGATGCTGTGGGGTGCTGCTGTTCCTCTATCCCACTGCAATCCCCACAAGCTTCAGGTGTTGTGGAGAAAGGAAATCAGAAAGCACTGGGGTGGAGCAGTGACTCCCATCCCACACAGTTGGATGGAACTCGGTTTGTTGTTTTTCCTCCTTAGCTTTGTGCCTGGTTTGATGGCCCGGCTCAGCTCTAGTGCCAGCCCCTGGAGAGGGGTGGGCTGATCCCTGCCTCTCCTCACTCCATCCCACAGCTGCTGACTGCTCAGGGATCCCTCACATCAGACCTAGCAGGGCCTGGCTGTGGGGTGAGCAGGTTCAGTTGAGCTGATGGTGGATTAACCCCATAGAAATGGATTTTCTGTCAGATCAGGCACTAAACCGGCCGCTTTATGGCTCAATCCCACACGGCTCTGATCCCTTCTCTGACTTGGAGTGGTTTTGGTACGATCAAGACAAGGGAGGTGGCTTCCAATCCTTTCTCTGTTGCCAAAGGACTGTGGAGGGGAAAATGGGGAGTAATAGCAGCAAGAATCCTGCTCTGGACTTGGTGGGATCGACAAAGAGTTTGGGAGGGAGCAGATTTGTTTTCTCCTCTGCTACTGACGTGCCCTGTGGTCCCAGGAGCTTCACCTCCTCTTCCTGTGCCTGCCTTGTCCCATCCTCCTGCCACAGGAGCTCTGCAGAGACAGGGCTGGCTCTCCCTGTGTGTTTGTGGGATGCTTCACACGGTGGTGTCTGTCACGGGGTGGCCTCTGGACTCCATCACAGCCCTACTACTATTAATAATCCAGAGGATTAGAAAGATAAGCCAGTTACAGCAAGACTCGGGCTTGTCAGTGCTGTCCACTGACTTGTGGTATCTCCTAGGTGGGGGAACTGCTCTGCTCTGTTTATTTACAGTCCATAACTTTGCAAATGGGCTAATAGAGGCTCAGGTTTTACTTCTTTGCAAACCCCTCAGCGTAGGAGATATCTGTGCTGACAGAATTATCTTTTTTCTTCTTTTTTTTTTTCCTTTTTCCCCCCTTCGCCTACAATGGTGCCTTTAAGGCTTTAATTGGAGGCTCAGATGGATCCCTCCCCCTTGGCTTGGGGGAGGATGCCTGACAAGTAGCATGGAAGTAAAATACGGGCAGATTTAATCTGTGTATCCCAGCTATGAAGCACAGGATGCCATATATTTAATATCTGATTCATCCCCAAGACTCAAAATTACTTTATTTATCTCTACATGGAGCACAATAAAATCCTGCCTTCTTCCATGGGCTTTGTTGCAGCAAAAGGCAGCGGCTGCTCGGGGTGGAGGTGTCTGGTGGGGGCACACAGGTCCCTGCTGGCTTGGCATGGCCAGGATTCTTGGTTATCCCGGTTATCCCAGTTATCCTGTGTATCCCAGTTATCCCGGTTATCTCATGTATCCCGTTTATCCTGGTTATCCCGGTTATCCTGTGTGTCCCAGTTATCCTGATTATCCCGGTTATCCTGTGTGTCCCAGTTATCCTGATTATCCCGGTTATCCTGTGTGTCCCAGTTATCCTGGTTATCCCCGTTATCCTGTGTGTCCCAGTTATCCTGGTTATCCTGTGTATACTGGTTATCCTGGTTATCTGAGTTATCCCAGGTATCCCATGTATCCCGGATACCCTGGTTATCCCAGTTATCCCAGTTACCCTGGTTACCCTGGTTATCCCAGTTACCCTGGTTATCCCAGTTACCCTGGTTATCCCAGTTATCCTGGTTAGCCCGTGTATCCCAGTTATCCTGGTTACCCCAGTTACCCTGGTTATCCCAGTTATCCTGTGTATCCCGGTTACCCTGGTTACCCCCGTTATCCCAATTATCCTGGTTATCCCATGCCAGCCGGGGCTCCAGGCTCCCGCAGCTCCACGTGGGATGCTGGCAGTGCCGGAGGATCCCTGGGGTCACGGCAAGGTGAAAGTTGTTTATTCCATGCTGGACGATCTAATCGGAGCTGGAGCACAGGGACAAGCCCTTGCTGACTGATCTCCCTCTAGGGGCACTTTTCCTTTTTTTTGATGCCATACTAAGTGGATTTTGTCTCCTGGCTGATACAAGAGGAGTTTTTTCCCCTTCTGTGGACAGTCATGGTGTTCCTTTTGCAGAGGGGAAAGACAAGGCTCAGAAAAGGAGTTTTTAGAGCCAGCCTGGCCCTGAGGCTGAGCTGTCAATGTCCCCCCTGAGCATGGAGCCAAGGCACAGACAGGGATGATGCTCACCCATGCACAGAGAAATTTCTGGTCCTTCCTCCTCCCCAGGAAGGGCTTCCCAGCCGTGAGATTTGAGTGAAATCAAGCAGAGGGTTGCTGTCCTCAAAAACCCAAGGGTTTATGAGACCTTGCAGCTCTTTCCAGCTGTGGGACCTGACTTAGCCCGACCCAATGGTAATAGCTCAGTCACACACCTCTCTCTCTTTCCTGCTCTGGGATTTTACAAGGGGGGTTTAGGAGAGATGCTGTGTGTGTGGAAAGAAGGGATGAGGTGCATGTGAAGAGTTTTACAGTGTGACAGATCTCACCTGGGACCAGCACAGCCACACTGAGCCTTTCCGGTGATGCAGGACAAAAGAATTCCCAGCCATGCCACAGAGGCTGTGCTTCTTGTGCCATGGGAAAAGGGAGGAGAAGGAGCTGGTGAGGAATCTTCCTGGGCTTGCCTTGCTGCTGGCATGGAGGGACAGCTCCTTGGCTGTGTGGCTGCCAAGGCACCTGCTGGATTGTGTGTCAGCCCTCTGCAATGACCTGAAGTTTCTGCACCTTCTTTCTGCTCTTTGCCATCATTCCAAGAGCATTCGCTGTCCCACTGGTGAGATCTCAGCTGCCAGTGCCCCCGTGGCTCTGTGTAAATGTTATTATTCCATGGTCCTGGAGAGCAGCTTGGCTCTGCTCTCAGCATGGGCAGGGGTGGAGCAGCCCTTCCACAGAGCGAGCCCCCTCTCCTTAGCGAGCTCCTGTGCCACAGCAGGCCTCAAAGGGATGTTTGGAAAGGACAGATGAGTGGTGAAACTGAAGAAATTTGGCTGTCGGGCTCGTTCTCGAGAGGGATTTTGTGGTGTCTAGTCCAAGGTTTGTTGCTGTGTGTGCAGCTTTTCTAAAGATGCTCACCTGGGGATTCTCTGAACCCACAGTGTCCCAGTGGGGGCACTGACTTTTCCCAGTCCATGTGGTGCAGGAACTTTGTTTCTAGGGGTGACAGCAGGCTGCAAAATATGATGGAAATGGGACCAGACACCCCAAAACTGAGAATGGAGACGAGAGAGATAAATCAGTTGCTGGAGGCAGGTCCAGGTGTGCAGGACCCTTCCCTTAGGGAAATGGACTGAGCACTTGTTCTGCACCAAGCTGGCATCTTTGGGAATGACCCCACATTTATGACCTGTACCCTGTAACACTGAGCACATCCCTAAAACAGAGTGATTTTTTGGATACAAAATAAATTCAAGGAGGGTTTATTTAGTTCCTTGTTCCCCAGATTTGCTCCAGGGTGGATCCTTCACCACAGCTTGGATGTGCAGCAGTGCCCAAACCATGCTGCAGGCTGTTCCTGCTGGCTTGAGGTGCTCTTGGGGTCTCTGGAGGGTAGCAGTGGGGCTCTGGACAATTTCTGGACCCAGATTTTAGGGATCTTATGGACATTCTTTATTGGCATCTCCCCAATTGGCATCTCTTTCACCCCAGTGTCTCCAGGCTCTCCTTTCTTTCTCTCCGCTGGCTCCAGGCTCTTGCTGCTCTCCCCTTTGACAGCACTGGGAAAGGTTAATAAATAATTCCAGGGATTCCCTGGGGTGGTATAGAGTTGCTGACACCCAGGATGACCCTCCCTGCTGCTGACTGGAAGGTGACCCCCCCCCAGAACACAGGAACCATGTCTGGGAAAGCTTGTCCCCATCCTGGGAGCCAGGTGCAGGACTCTTGTTACAAGGGCACTCTTTACAGGAGAGGGGAGGCTTCAGGGTTTTCACACTGGGATTTGGGAATGTTCCCCCCACCCTTTTCCTCCTGAGTAGTTGGTCAGAAGTGTTTATCAAGGGCTAGAAAGGAAACCTGTGTGTATAATACCCCAGACCAGAAAGCCAGAAAAATCTCCCTGAAACCACAGGGTCAGCCTGGCAGATTTGCAGCATTAATTTACTGCTGCCTTAAACAAATAGAGGCAGATTTGCACTCCTGCCTCCTCCTCTGCCATCCCACACTCCAGAGAGCAGCCAGCACAGGATTCCCAGGGCTCTGCCCAGATGTCCCTGGATGTCCCTGTCTGGTCCTTCAGGTGGATGATTCCTGCTGGAATCCCCCTCCCTCTGAGGGGAAAGGGGGCTGAGGCGTCTCCTCATGGAGCTGCTGAGTTAATTGTCCCCATGCACACTCTGAGCCTGCAGTGGATGCGGTGCTTAACTCTGACCCCACTTCCTTTGTGGTGACGTTAATTCACTGACCCTGTGGCTGCTGCTCTCCTGTGTCCTTGCAGCTGACAGGGAGTAAGGGAGGCTCAGGAAAGGCAGGGAACTCCCTGATCCCACTGTCCTGCAGGAAATCGATCTGTGCCAGCCCCTCAGGGATCCATGCTGAGGGATATGTTGTTCAAAATTTTATTTCCAAATGAGGAATTCTGATGCTGGATCCTGTGTGGGAATTCACATTTGAGCCTCACCTCTGGGTCTGACAGGGGCAGAGGCATCCTGCTGCTGTTGGATAGTCAGGAGCAGCTTAATATTGAACTCAAATTTATGTTAATGCTCCTAAAAACTTCCTCACTGGGGGTCATTCACCTCTTTAGGATCATAAAACATGGTCCTTCATGTTTCCTTGGACCTCACTTTTACATCTACTGTCTCTAATGGTGTGATCCAAAGATGAGTGTGAGAAGAGTCTCAGATATTTAAATGTGTGATGGGAGGGGACGAATGGCTTGGATCACCAGCTCTGAGCTGTGGCAGGAAGGGTCTGTGGTGGCCAAAACATCTGATCTGTGTCTTGAATCTGCCTTTAGGGAGAGATGCTGTGGCTCTGTCAAGCCTGTCACTCAGTTGAGGATGGTTTCCTTTGGAGAAGCAGCAATATTTGTGGGCACAGCTCCAGGGGAGTGGGTGGATGTTACACACCCTGGGATGCTCTGGGAATGGATTGTTCCTGAGGGAGCTGGAGCAGAGAGCAGCATTTCCACTGCTCCCAAAGGCAAGAGTTGACAGCTTAGGATATCTTGGGAAGCTCCTGTGTGTGGGTCAGCACTGGCCTCTGCGAGAAGGTGACTTTGGTGTGTCCAGGTTATTTGTCTTTGCAGGAATCACAGCTTTGGTCCAGATTGTGTTAGCAGCCCACTGTAATCTCCTTGCACCCCCCCAAAAAATGGGGTTTTGGCCCAAGGAGAAAAATCTGGGCTTTGGAGCAAAAAAGAAGAGCATCTTTGTTATCCTTTTGTCTTTAATTTCTTTTGTCATCTCTTTAAGTACAGCCCTTCCCTCCCTGGAAGGTGCTGTCACTACACTCACTTTTCCAGTTCCAAATCCCAACACTGGGATAAACCTCAGCCGAGTTTTCCAAAGGGCTGGAGGTGGTGTCAGGGCCATCTGCTCTGCAGGCCATTAGAAGAATTTGCAGGGTAAAGCTTTGCCATGTGTTCCCTGCAGATTACACACACCTTTGGCTGTGCTCTTGTTGTTAGCTGCTCATTATTGGGGGGTTTGAAAAGCTTTCCTTATAAATGCCCTGGGTCCCAACCACACGTGTTGTATCAGTGGTTTTATAATGACCCATTTGGAATTATTTAGCCAGGGAACCTTGGAGTTTTTTCCTTTCAATGTGTCCTTGTAAGATGCCCAACTTCTACAGTTAGTCTATGAATGTACCCACACTATTAGATCCACTTGTTTATAATAGCAACCAAATGTCTTCAAATATTCAAGCCTCCTTTTATTTTTTACAGCACTGGCAATAAGCCTTTACATGTTAACTCTTGGCCTCTCTGGGTAACCTCTTATTTAAAAGCAACTTAATTGACTTTACCAGGCCTGGGCTATTTTTCATTTCTTCCTAGAGGACTCATTACTGGAGATGGATGTTTATAAACTGGATCTGGATCCTTCTCTCTCTCTCTCTCTCTCTCTCTTTCTCTCTCACACACACACAAAACCAACCTATTTTACCCCTTCCTGCCTGTTTACATTAGCAGGCCATAATCATATTCATGGCTTCACATAGTTTGGCCAAGATTTTTGTAGTGGTGACCCAGTGGAAAGTGAAAAAAGCAAATAGGTGAATAGCAAGTGCTGAAAGAAAGGAGAAAATGCTGAAATACCCAGGATTTTAGGGATTTGTGTCTAAATGAAATTGGCAGGAGTAGAACAGAGGTTTGATTCTTTGGAGCAGGTAGGTGGGTGATATCAAACAGGTGGAAAGCAGAGGTAAACTGGGTCCAGTGTTGGGTTTTTAATTCCTTCTTTTCCTTTGGAAGTAGTGGTATCATCATTATTTAGGAAAAAGGGTGACAATTCAAATCAAGCTACAATCTTTGGCATAACAGATTCTCCAGAATTCTGCCCAATAACCTGCAAAAGCTTAGGATGTGAGAATTTTATCTGTGTAAAACTGCTGAGAAGGACACACACTCAAATCCACAGCCTTGGAGTATTGAATGCACCAAACCCTCAGCCCAGCCTGTGCTGTAAGAATTTTCCTGGTGCCATTGGATGCACTCTGATTTCCATCAGTGAACATCTGGTGCTTTGTGGTCATGTCCCTGGCTCAGCTGAAATCCACAGACCTGTTCTGGCAGAGAGGTTCCCAAACCCTTTGTGTTTGTCCAGTGTCTGTGCTGGAAAGGCCACACTGCTCCATCTGTACCTCCTGAAATTCCTATGGGATGTGAGGGAGGTAGAAACACTGATCCTTCACCCTCTTTTTGCTCTATTTCCACTTTACACCTGATCAATTAGAGGATTTTCATCATCATTTTAAGTCTCTGGTCAGCAGTGGATTGCAACACCTTCCACCCTTCTCGGGCCAGCAGAATTCGTGGGGAGGATTTTCCTGCTTATTGTTCCATTTACCCACGTTTTGTTGTGTCTTGTCCTCTTTCCTGGGCCAGGTTCTTGTGTCACCCAGCAGGTCCCCACCAGCCGCCACTGCTCTGGAGAATGACCCAAGGGATTCAGTTGTAGCATCTCAAATTTCTGATGAGGGGTTTTTCCTCAGCCTGCAGCCCCCCACAGACCCCTCATTGTTGATATTATTTTCAGAGCTCCACAAGCTCTCAGCCCCTGGAAGAGCTGATAGAGAAAAGTGGGCAGTGCAGCTTCAAGATTACCAGATTTACCTTATTTGCTACGATCTGGTGTCTCCTGCATCACTATCCCGAGCTCTGACAGGTCCAGATCGATTTGATGACACCTGCACAGGGAACCCCAAAACATGAGGGGCCTTCCCTGCACTGGCTGTTGAACCCTATCCTCAAAACGAAGGGTCTCTCCTACCCTTTTCAGCTTTTTTTTGTTTTCTAGTTTTCCTCTGGGGTGTTTTTGGCCCTGCTCAGCAGGAGGGTGCAGGTCCCCATGTCCCCGTGTCCCAGCTCTGTGTGTGAGCAGTGCTCCCGCTGTGGTCCCTGCCCTCCTGCCACCCCTCCTGCAAACTCCACGCTCACCTTCTGCCCCATCTCTCTTTGGGACTAATAATTTATTTTTACTGGATTGTGGATAAAACCACAATTAAAGAATCTGGACTTTGAATAATCCTCCAGCCACCTTTCCCTGAATTTCATGATCACAAATAATATTGGGCTCTTTCTCTGTCTTTTCTTCCTGCTTTTTTCTGTCATTTTCCCTTCCCTTTTTAATCTTCTCTTGCCTTTCATGAGCTCCCTTAACTGGGTAGCATCTGCCAATTTTATTAATGGGCTGTGTAATCCATTTACTGGGTCATTAATGAAAATATTAAATAAGGCCAGACCTAACAAAAGATCCTTGGAGTACTCTGCAAGATACCTCCCACAAGTGTAACACTTGGCTTGGTGCCTTTCTGGCAGGTTTGAATCCACAAAGCAACGTTCTTATTATTGTTATTATTATTGTTATTATTACTGGCACAAGGTGACAACCAGAAATCCCAGCCAAAGGCTGGGTTTTTGTGGCCATAGGCATGGTGCACACATGCTCTGGTTATTTATTAGAAAACAGCAGAGTCACTCTGTGGGGGGGGGTCTGGTTTGGTCCAAGAGCTGCACAAAGAAGAGGCAGCCCCAGGGTGGTTACAGCATGGAAAGAGGGACCTAAATGAAGGATGGGAAGGGTGACAACGGGATCAAGGGCACTGCCAAAGGTTTGCCCTCTGACAGTGGCCCTCAGGCAAAAATCACTTGTCTCCATCTGCTTGATTTTAACTTTTCAAAGTGTGTCAGTGCTGGATGCTGCATTACCAGTCCCAAAATTACCCTCTTTGTAAAGCAGTAAACCCCAGAATCTTAAAGAGCATGGAAAAAAAGGAAATACAGAAACCATTCTGTGTCTGCTGCTGCTGCTTGCTGGACAAGCTGAGTGCCTGGTAGGAGACACAAGCAGAGGGGATCAGGTTGATTTTGAAGAATCCCAAGTAGATCCCAATGAAGGGGACAGTGAGGGGAGCTCAGAGCTCAGCAGGTGGGGGCACAAAGCCACAGCAATCTGGACAGAGAGCACAGGGGGAATAGAGAAAAATGCCCAGGGAAAGAGATCATGGTGGGTGCTTTTCTGCCAGAAAATGGGAATTTCCAGAGCTGTTTACAACGCTGGAATACCCATCTCCCTGTCAAAATCCCACTGGTCAGGCTTTTAAGAGCTCGAGATAATTAAGATCAATGCCTGGATATGTAAATTATGTGTATCAGATGTTTAAAGAAGTATTTGTGTGCACACACCCAGAGGTTTACTGACAATTATTTTCATATCAGCACATTTATCAAACCTCCCGGATGCTGCAGGTTTAAGGTCTTCAGTTGCATTTCGGGAAACCTATCGCAGTGCATGTGGATAGAATATTTTTATATATTCTCCTCTCCAGGTGCATTTTCCACAATGCCTGTGTGTATACCAGGAGGCCTTCGTGACTATATGGGGCAAACAAAATCTTTTTTGTACCTTTGCAGCTCGATTTGAGCAGCTTTCAGGACTCCCCAGCGCTCTTTTTAGACCCTGAAGTCCAGGCAAAAAAACAAACAGAAAAGGTTAGGGGTTGGGGTGGGGGGGGGAGAAGGAGAGATTTCTTCGGAAAAGAAGAAATTTCTGACCACGTTCCTTTTATTGGCCTGGAGGAACCCTCGAGATTAACAAGCACCAACTCCCCCTTCCCTGGCAGCCACCCCCCTGCAACCCCGAGACCTTAAACAATCCGGTAGAAGGTGTGACTTCAAACTTGGTGGTAGGGATAAAGAGAAAGGAAGCCGGAATGTAAGCACTTGTGTGATGTGATTATTCCCAGAAATGCCTCGACATCTCCCCGCTGGCCCAGCCCGGCCGCCGGCGGGGCCGGGGAGCTCGCAGTGAGGTGCTGACCGCGGCTCGGTGATACCTTATCGGGCCGGGCAGTGTCCCCGCGTAGTTACAAGCGGAAATAGGGCCGGGAGCCAGCCGAGCCCTCTGCCAGGGCCACCCGGCATCCATGAGACCTCTGCCGAGCCCCCCGCCAAGGTAACGGGGCTCCCCTGCACCCCCCGGCCGGGCTGGGCTGGGCTGGTACCGGGACATACCTGGGGCTGGCACCGGGGACACCCGGGGCTGGTACCGGGACATACCTGGGGCTGGTACCGGGGACACCTGGGGCTGGCACCGGGGGCGCACACCCTGGGCTGGCACCGGGGCACTCCTGGGGCACTGAGCGGGGCCAGAGGGGATGGAATGTAGGAATGTGGGGTACCCGAGGGCACGGGCACGGCCTGACGTGCGTGGGGCGATCCCACAGCAGGGAGGTTGTGGAGGCCCACCTGTGGCTGCAGGGAAATTGGGGTGCACGGACTGGGACTGTTTGACCGCTGCTTCCGGACTTGCTGTCCATCCCCACCAGAGGAGCACTGGGGGAAATTTAGGGGTAGGTTTGGGTGTCAGGTTTTGGGTGCGAATGTGCCTAAAGATGCTCTGGTAGAACTTGCCATGTCCCTTCTTCAATGCTTGATTACGAATTTATTCACCTGAAGTGACACCCGGTTTCCCAGCTCTGATCCCATCTGTCAGGAGAGAAAAACAATACGCCTATTCTCTTTCATATATACTTTTTTTTTCAATATTTAAATAATTTCATTTACAGGAGAGGTGGAAGCGAGAGAGGGCTAATGTAGAACAGGTGTTTAGATTTCACGTTCCTCTTTGAAAAGCAAATCTTGCCATTTGGAGCCCCTATTCACCCTTGGTTGGTGAAGAAATTAATAATAGGGATTGTTTAGGAATTCATCAAAGAAAACCCCATCCCCTTTCTCCGCCTCCCCTTCCCTGAGCCGTCGGTGGGATCCAGCACCCCCTGATTGGAGATGGCACAAAGCTTTGGCGTTTGATTTTTTTTTTCTCAATTATTTATTTATTATTTTTGGGGTTGGTTTTGATTTCCAATGCGCTGTTTGGCGCTGTGAGTTAGGAACTTGGCACGGAGAGAGAGGGGCTGGCTCTTCCCTGCCGTGAGGGATGGGGCGAGCAGGGAGATCCAGCCTGGGTGCGGAGGGGAGGCGGCTTTCCCGCACCATTCCGTGCTCCATCCCCGCACCATTCCCTGCTCCATCCCCGCACCATTCCCTGCTCCATCCCCGCACCATTCCCTGCTCCATTCCTGCTCCATCCCCGCACCATTCCCTGCTCCATCCACGCACCATTCCCTGCTCCATTCCCGCACCATTCCCTGCT
>VWZS01002022.1:1153848-1173580 GCA_013397075.1 Rhabdornis inornatus | reverse complement strand
GTAGGGGATCCATTCATCCCCAGCCCCCAGAAACAACTCGGGGACACGGGGATGAACGAAATATTTGGGTTGGTTTGGGTTGCTGTTTTCTTTTTTTTCCCACTTTATTAATTATCATCCATCAGGAAAAAAATGTATTTTGATGATTTTTCCGTTGCCCGAGATCTTCAAGGTTCCTTCCCGATCATCTCCGGGGGTTCAAAATGAAAAGTAGTGCTAGGAATGAGGTAAATCGTTAAAGAAAACGTGGAGGATTAATACCGAGTTTGTAAAGCGAGGGTAACAAGTTCCACGTAGTTGTTTTTTTTTTTTTTTTTGGGGGGGGGGGTTGGTTTTTGGACGGGGTTTTAAATAAGCCTAAAACGTGAGTAACTTCCGGCTGATATCCGCCAGTGTGAGGGTAAAATCGATTCAGAATCCTAAATGATGTTTGCGCCTAAATTCAATCAAATCAACCAAATATTTGGCAGTTCAGGAGCCCTGTTTTGCTCTCGATTTCAGGGCTTGGGCTGCTGCTGTGGGAAAGCCGCGGGTAAATGCATCTCCGAAATTCGATTTCTCCTGCCTGATCCCGCTGTAGGTGCTTGTGCCCAAGCAAATTCCTGCCTGCCGCTGCTTCCTGCTCCGAGAAAATCGATTTTCCTGGAGCCCAGGGCAATTTTCTCCATCCTTCTCTTTGCGAGGCTGCTCCGTCCTACAGAAACCTCGGCTAATTTCCCCAGATAATCTTAATATTCGCCACGAAGCCGAAGGAATGAGCTGGCCCGTTTCTCTTTTGGCTTTAAAGGTTGTTTCAAAGCTTTGATTTGAGCTCAGGGTGGTT
This sequence comes from Rhabdornis inornatus, assembly GCA_013397075.1. Classification (NCBI taxonomy): domain Eukaryota; kingdom Metazoa; phylum Chordata; class Aves; order Passeriformes; family Rhabdornithidae; genus Rhabdornis; species Rhabdornis inornatus. The sequence continues at coordinate 1,172,757 of VWZS01002022.1, read as the reverse complement.
GGAGGGCGCTGCCCGCACCCCCTTTAGAAAAGCCAAGGGGGAAATCAGAAATGAAACATCTCCGAGATGGAGAAAGTCCTGTGAAAACTCTCCAGACACTCAATCCCGCCCGGGAGCTCTCCCTGGCCAAAAGCACCGCCGGGTTTGTCCCAGCAAGTGCATGGCGGGAGAGATTCGTGATTTCATTTAGATAGAGAGGAAAAGAGAAATATTTTCTGCGTGGGAAACAGGGAATTCGCCTCCTTTTCCAAAGGGGAGGTAAAAAGAAAAAGTTGTGGGTCTGGGTTTTTTTGTCTTGTAATTTCTCTCACGAGCGGCTCTAATTCGGTAGCGATCGCTGGTTTTTAATTCCGAGCCTAACGCGAGCCGGGCTTTGCCCGAGGCCAGGCAGCTCCTTTCCCTCGCAGCACTCGTCTTCCAAGATCAGGGATGCCTTGCTCATATTCCCTACAAACTGCTTTATTCCCCCTCGAAAAACCCCGAAACTTTCAGTGATTCTCTCTAATTCTCCCCCAAAATATCTCATTGAAACCAACCCAGCCCCACCGTTAAACCCGGATTTACGGGGAGTCACTTCGGACGCAATTTGGGGGAATTCGTTCCTTTTTTCCTCCCATCTTTCCAGAGTCAATCTTTTTCTCTGTCGTTAGAACACTCCTGAATTTCTCCCCCTTCCTGCTTTTGGCTGGGGGGAACGGTGTAATTTAAATCCGCCCTTCAGCCCGAACAATAGGGGCCGTAAACCCAGACTCTAAGAAAGTTGTAGGCAGGGACGGAGGAACCGCAAACACATTTTTTCCCCCCAACCATACAATGTGGAAACTCTTAAAGGGCGCTATCTGTAGACATCTTGCAATCACTGGTCTTCCTTGTCATCTGAAGGAGAAAGGGGAAAATATATTAAGTGAAGACACACTTTAAAATTACTTATACATTTTAAACATGCTGGCAAAGGGAACTGCCTGATAAACTCTTGCCCAGATTTCCTCTTTCTCGGGTAAATTATTTCAAGTTGTTATACGAATATCTCCCGCCTCTCTCCTTTCCCCCGCGCTCCTTCCCCGAATTTAATTCGAACGAAAACAAATTCCCGCAGCCCCAAAACCATCTCAGACGTGGGGCAACAGCAGGGCCGGTCCTGCAGCCCCGCGTGGGTGCGAACACCCACCTCAGCTGGGGTTGGAAAAGGGGAGAAAAACGACAATAATAATAATTTAAATAGGCTAAAATACTTCATAACGAGCCGGCACAGCGCCTAGTATTGCAGCCAGGTGGGAGCTGAGCTGTGCTTGCTTTCCCCTGAGCCAAAATTCCCCCAAAAGCAGTCGGGACAGGGAATTATTTCTCTGCTGACGAATTTGCGAGGCCGGCTCGCTGTGCCTGCCCAGGGCTGCGGCCAAGCGCACGCTGCCGCCTGTAAAGCCGCCAGCTCCAAAGGCGGAGGTTTGGCCCTGGAATCAACTCTGCGACTTTCCCACCGTGCGGCCGCGCTCCTTGGCTTTGCAAACAAGCATTGATCCGGACGGGAGAGCGCTGTGGAAAGGAAGCGAGGCTCTGGAAATTTGTTTTTTTCTTATTTTCATTCTTTCCTCATTTTTTTTCCTCGTTTCTCTTGGGTAACATTGATTTTTTTTTTTTTCCTTTCTTGATTTTTAATAAAAATGGGGAAAGTCCCGGAATTCGGTAGGGGATGCGCTGCCCGGTCAGGCAGATCCCGTGGTGGGGAGGGGAAATGGGGAGTTGGGGGATGGAGGAAGCCCTGCTGGAGGAAGGGTCCGGCCCCGATCCGGGGGAGCTGCGGGGCTGGGGGGTGACCCAAAGGAAGGACGGGCTGGTCACACGTCCGGGGAACGGAGGGGCTGCGTGGATGGCGACTCGGGACTGCTCCGGGTCTAAACCCATGAGGCAGGATCGGGTCCTTCCTCTCCAGCGGGATCTCCAAGCTCCCTCTCTCCCCCTCCCGCACTTCCAGCATCTTCAAACAACGTCCGTCGCACAACCTGAGGGTAACAGGGCCGGGGGAGGGGGCTTTCTTCTTTTTTTTTTTTTTTTCCCCGTTAAGTCTCTTTCAAGCTGAATTTATGTTTGTGTGATGAAATGCCCCTCTGTGTTTAACATTCCCAATGATCATTTGTTTCCTTAGCTCCATTACTCCTTTATGAGAGCGCCTTTCGCCCGGGCACGTTTAATCATAACCGCTTACGCAATATTTTCTTTGGGATAGATTCACTCAGCCTTATTACATATCAATTATTTCCTTACAACTTCGTTCCACACCAGCTGCTTTGTTATCTCGGCCTGCCACCCCTTCACCCCCCCGGCGTGTGCTGGGAAGGGAGGGAGACGTTTGTTTTTCCTAGGATAAAATACTGCTAATAATAATGCAGATTGAGTGGAAGGAGAAGGGGGAAGCGGAGGGAGAAGCCGGGCCGGGGATGCTCCGCGGGGCTGCGTGTCCCTGTCCCAGGCAAGACCGCTGCGGGTCGGGGTCCCCGAGGTCCCCTTTCCCCCGCAGAGGGACTCCCCGTTTCTCCACGCTTTTGCGCCTCATTTTGGAGCTGCTCCGCTGTGTTTGCGCCTCCCAGGCTTCGTGCTGGCTCCGAGCAGAGATTTCTGCTTCACAATCCCCGGGGGAGCTTTCCCCACCCAGCCTCCCGCCGGCTCCTCCGGCAGCCACCCATCTGGAAAGGACATTTCCAATCGATTCGAGCCCCTCCCGCGCCGAGCTGAGTTCGAAATCATTTCAGTGCGAGTTTTATCGGAATTTTACATCGTAAACACGCAGCCAGATTTGGCTCCTCTTTCCCGTGCCGGTTTTCCTGGGCTGCCCCGGGATGGGCTTCGCTCGCCGCACCCCAGGGCGCTGCGCGGGGGCTGGGGGAGCTTTTCTCCTCGTCCAGCTGGCGAAGACAGGAGGGAGCAATCGCGACAGGAGGGACCCATCCCTCACAGGCAGGGAGAGCCGGGCCCGTGAGACCCCGCAGTGCTCTCTTGTCACCTTCTGCTTTTTCCCCTTCCAGCCCCAAGGCTCGAGGGACAGAGTTTCATTTCCCATTTGGGGAGCGCGGCACACCCAAGATTTCTTTTCTTTTTCGCCCTTTTTTTTTTTTAATTTTTATTCTCCCTGTTGCCGAAGAACCCGAAATCCTTTGGTTAAGTCGTGTCTTTATAGGGGAAATATATATATCCATTTATGTGGGCTATAAAGCTGCGCTGGGGAAGGGAGAGTGACCTGCTGCAGTCCTGGGTCCTGCGCTGCCGTGACTCGCTGGGACAGGGACTCTGAACCGGGACACCCAGATTTGGAGGGTGTCAGGAGTCCCGGCAAGATACACTTGGGAATTGGGGGGGTTAATGCTGGATTTCCTGGCTCTGGCGAGCTGCTCTCTCCATCATCTTTACGCGCACACACGGATATGTGAACAGATGACTTGGCACCGGCGAAAAACACTTAAAATAATGCCTCTGCCTCTGGCCAGGCCTGTGTAAATATCTCACTCTCCCACATGCCCGCCTGGCTTTTCCTGATGCTGCGTTACTTGATCACAAATACATAATTTGCACGAGTGTGTGTATACACGGAGCCGCTTTGATCTCGGCGCAGAAATGCCCCCCCTCGCCTTCGCAGGGGCTGCAGCCCCGAGAACAAAAGCAGAGAATAAAAATGCTCAAATAACACATTTTGAAATGGGAAGCGTGTGTCGGCTTCCTTGAGTGGTTCTGGCACTTGGAAAGGGGTGGTGGGGGGGGGGAAAGAGACTTTATTGAACATATAAATTTAAACTTAGTTACCGCTAACAGTTGCCTTATAAAAGGGGTCCATATAACCCACATCCATTTTTTTCCTGGAGTCCTCAGGCGCGTTTCCCAGCGCAGCCGCTCTCTTGGCAGCGCCAGGCTGCGAGGAGCGGGGCTGGCTGCGGGCTTTCGCAGGGGGAGATGTTTATTTTTCAGTCATTGTTGGCTCCCTCCCCTGGATTATTTTACTGCTGCAGATTTAAGCCCTTCTACTTATTTCTTGATTCTCTGGCAGTGCTCTCTGCAAGCTGCTCCCAGCTCTGCGCTTTCTCCCTTCGCTGCGTCTCGGGGTGGTGAAATTACAGGGTACGAGGGAAATGTGTAAATTATAGGGTTTATTAAAATGTAGGCGAGCGTGGCTCTCTAGGCGAAACAGATGCAGGATGGCTTGAAGTCAGGCAGCCTGACAAACTGCAGAGCAGCGGGGCAGGGGAATCATTAGAGGGACATTTCCCGCAGGGAGAGAGGAAGCAGCCCCGGGGTGCCGGGAGATGCTCTCCCTCCAGGAACCCCCTAAAAGCAGCGCAGGTTCCCCCGGGGAACAGCGAGGAGGTTGATCCCAGTAAAGTGCATGAGGCCTCTGGGTGTTCAGTGCCTAAACTCCGCATCCCTTCTGTCCCAGTCCCGGGAAGTCCGAGGGGCTTCCCCCCCTCCCTTCCCACCCAGCCGCAGACCCGGCCTCGGAGGCGATGATTTATTTAGGCTAAAGCGTAATTCTCAGTTTATAGTTTGGCTTCTCCACTATTAACCTCAACTGCTTTTATGTGAATCTCAGGGATGATGAAGGGACTTTCTGCGGCAGGAGAGAGCTCTCAGAAGGACCTTGAGGTTTGGGCACTGAAACTCCCTTTTCCCTCTTTCCCTCGCTACAGCGAAGAGCAAACTGGCAAGAAACGGGGCTGGGATGTCGATACAGAGTGGAGAGTGGAGAAAAAAAGCCCTGGATGCGATGGGCTTGGTGCTGCCCCGGCTCACAGCCTGCAGCAGGGGCTCATCCTGGGAGATGCGGGTGGACAAAACAGGCTCAGATCGCACCGGGAGGGTGAGGGCTCCTGCAGGAGCCGGTCCAGCTTTCCCTGAGGCCAGCTGGAGGATGGATGTGCTGTCCTCGGCAGGGCAGGGATCCCTCCTGCATCTCTCAGGAGCTGTTGTCGCCCTGCCAGAGGAGGGACAAATAACCAGCGTTCCCTTCTCTGTCACTACGGGACCTGCTGGGAAGAGATCCCGTAAAGGGAATCCTGGGGGTGTTCTCTCACCGCTCTTGTTTCGACACCTCGTGCAGCTAATGAAGCCTTTATTTATTCGTGTGGTTTCTGTTTGTTTTGGAGGGTGTCGAGCAGCGAGGAGTAGACAGAGAGGTTAACAAAGAAAAGCGTTATTTACTAATCCCCTCGCTGCCTCCATTGGGGTAACCAAAACACCATCATAAAAGGAGTAATTAGGATGGTACTGAAGTATTCATTCAACTCTTGTCTTCAAGAGATTGATTTGGGGATCTCAACCAGCCTGGCTGTTTAACCACAGCGTGGCCGTAGTCCCCTCCTGCTCCTCGGGCTGTGAAATGAGGAGGAAGGCTGCTCACATCTCCCTTCCCTGTAAAACCAAACCTTCCCTGGTTTTACAGTGCTGTTTATCAGTTCTGCCTCTCCATTTATGTCCTGCAAACTCATCTGTAAGCTCAGCTGTCGCTTTTCCTTCCTTTTTAAAATTTGTTTGTTTGTTTGTTTGTTTGTTTTTTCTAGCCACTACGTTAATTTAAGAGGAACACACGGACTAGGAAATGGTCCTTAGGCAGCTTTGCAAGCAGCCCTCTGTGAGGGGAAGTTGAGATAGGTCTGGGTAGGAGAGACTGGAGGAGCAGCTGGATTTTACATAAGGATGTGGGAGAGCTCGGGCTGAGTAGTGGGAACGGGGAAAGAGGCCATGTCAGCAGGGAACAGGAGGAGAAACCTCCGTGAGCTCCATTCCTCCTCTAGGGAAGTCCTTGCTCTGCACAGATGCAGGAGTTGCTGAGGGGTTTCTTCTCTCATTCAGTGAAGTTTCGTAGCTGAAATGCCTTTGAAAGCCAAGCAGATTTGCAAATAAAGGACTGTCAAAATCAGCTCCTCAGCTCAGCTTTCCTTGCCCTCGACACAGGGATGGGAGTCAGAAGAGGCTGCTTGCTGAATGGAAAAGTGTCTGATGTGATGCGGGGAGAGCTTATGCACTCAACAGTTGTGTTCTCAGTGCAAAGAGGGGGCTTTTGTGCTGCTTGATATTTCAGCAAAATCTGAAGAGGAAATGAAGCAAACCCGTCTGAGTTTCCAGAGGGAATTCTGCAGCGTGGAGGCTGGAAATATCTCCCTCTTTTCCCTTGGACTCCGTGGCTATTTTTGTGTTACTTTCATTCGTGATTCTGGGTTCTTGGACTGCTTCTTCTGGGGTGCTAGTCTTTCTAAAAATAGAAAGAAAATTCTATTCCTAGTAGTATTTTCTTTCTATTTTTGCCTGTTGGCTTCTTATTTTTAATGAGATTTTTGTTTTGTTTTGTTTGGGTTTTTTTGAGCCAATGAGGTCACCTTTTCTCCTTCGCTGAGGGGAAGGAGACCTTTGTATAAATGCCTGTGCTTTGCCTCGGTGCTTATCTCAGCCATACATAACTCTCCCAGCGCTCCACTGATTTGTGAGCCGCTCATTCCTCGCAGGGAGGACCAGGTCCATGTGTTTGGAAACACCAGGACAGCCGGGCAGGCAGGAGCTATCAAGTGTGAGGGTGATTAACTGGATGGAGGCCTCCAGGCTGGAGCAGCACGAGCACAGGGCTGTGAGGATGGAAGAAGACAAGTGTCAAGTGCTGGCTCTCAGCTGTGCGTGGAGCTCGTGTTATTCCATGATCTAATGCCCCGTCACCCCCTCGTGCTCAGCTTAGATGTCCCCCAGCTAATGAGCTAAACAAAGCCAAGGTGCCAGCTGAAGCCTCCAGTTAAAATTGTCCTGTTAGACCCTTAGCTGCACTCCTGTAGGGAATCTCCCTGACTGATGGGAAGAGTGCAGAAGGCAGGTTGTGTGCAGGAGACAGTGATAAAACAGGATTTATCCAGAGGGAGGGAGATCCTACCTTGCTACCGAGCAGCTCTCAGCTGCTGCTGCTCAACTCAAGTGCCTTGGACTGCTGCCTGTGCTCTCTGCTTCCCTGGGCTTGTCCTTCTGCTGCAGATGGATCCACCAGGCTCTATTTCCACTCCTGGCCCATCCATGCCACACTCCAGAAGAAGAAAGGGTCCTGTAACTCAGGGATGGATTCTCTCTTCTGTCACCTGCCTTTGAAGCTGCTGCATTGTGATCACAGAGCTCATTTTGCTGTGATGCTTGGTGGGTTCAGGTGTCCCAGCCACAGGTCTGTTGCCACAACACTTTTTTGCTTCCATGGTTCCTGCCTGGCTGAGGTGGACCTGGAGGGATCTGAGATTTGCCATCCCAGAGTAAAACCAGTGTGGCCACTGACACAAACTGGACACCAGCATGAGCGCTGTGTTTACAAGTGTGTGTACACCAGTATGGGTATTCACCACATATTTTATCCCTAAAAATGCCTCAGCCTGCTGTAATGATCCTGATCTCTGTGGAAATGAGCAATGCATCTCTCTCCTGTCTGCTGCTATGCCTCCAGTTCCTCTCACAGCCACTTGGGACCCGACATCCATTTCAGATGCAAAGACAGAAAAGACTGAAGGGTTTTATTGCGTGATACACAAAGGACAGAGAATTCCCAGCCAAGGATCAGCAGAGGTGAAAATGAAGCAAAACTGAAGCAGAGAAGGGATTGATACTGGTGGGATATCAGTGACAGTGGAACTGGCTTTTCCATCTGAAGGGAAGAGCAAGGATGTGGGAAGGGAAGAGGTCTCCGAGTCCACTGTGGGAGAGCAGAGGCTGAAAGGAGGCCCCAGCATGAATTCTTCGCTTCCCAGTAACTTGGAGCATTTTCTCTATTCTGTACAGAACGTGATACTCTCTCAGGAGTGACCCTGCTGACCTCCCACCTCCTGATAGGATGGCGAGTAAGTGAGTGCAAAATAAATGGCACCAAATAGACTTTTTCAAAGAGAATGAGGGAAATAAATCAGGTTATTCTGGTGCAGCATTGACAGCATGTCAAAACAACTCCCCAAAGCGTGAAACTTGGCTGGGGAATGGTAATTCCACTGCCATGATCCTCACATGCCAGATGTATGGCTTATCATCATGTCTGTCTGTCTGTCTGTCTACCTGGCTGCCTACCTGCTGTTCCTGCGGGATCCAGCCTTGGAGCACACATGAGTTTTTCTGAGCTTGTCTCCCATTCCGGAGCACAAAGTGGGATCTAAATGGGTGAGGATTACTCAGGGAGGAAAGTCTGTTAGAATGTAATAGCTGGGGACTCAATGTGGCCAAATGATCTGCTGGGCAATGCCATGTCAGGTGGGTGGTTATATTTTATTTATATTTTATTTACAGAAGCCCTGTTGTCTTGCTGACACCCATCAGGCAGGTGGGTGATAGCAAACCCTGATGGATGCTGCGCTCTCAGCCTGGTGAATTACTGTGTTATCCAGGCTTGTATTATCCAGAACACCTTCCCAGCTTTCCAAAGAGCAGTGACAAACAGATCTGCCCAAAAAAACCCCACATTGCATTGTGTTCTGCCGAGACCCAGCCTTCAGGATGCACGCAAAGAATCACTGCTTGCTAATTCCACCAGGAAACTGGGACACGAAATCCAAATGTGAGGAAGCCCTGGCAGGCTCTCAGCATTGGTCTGTGCTGATCAGGAAGAGCTGATGGATGAGGAGTTCATCAAACACCAGGCAGAGAGCTCCAGAGCCTCTCCTCTGTGGTTCTCTGGACACACATCCCTGGATTTGCTGTGCACAGGAGTCTTTGAGAGGGAAGGCAGTTGTGGATTTCATGCCTGCGAGCTTCACAGTTACCCCAGCAGGAGCAGAATAAAGAAGGCTTAGAAATGCTGCTGAAGTTAGTTAGTATATTGGAACATTCCTGGAGATTTCTGTAAGTCCAGAAAAACTGTAGAAAATTATCCTCCGCAGTAATTTCCAGGGCTAAAGGCTGAGCTCACTTCCAGTAGTGCAGCTGCTGTAAATTTCTACTAATTAGCAGAAGGCTGAGTAATTTGGGGAGTAGTTAATGTTTTGGCATTTGTGTGCTTGTTTGTTTTTCTCTTTGGAGGATTAAGGGGAAATGGATCTGTGCTGCACATTGGGTCTGGGAGCAGGGGGGTGTTTCTGGTGCCAGTTTGGAGCAGATTTCCTGGCTGTGCAGAGCCTGTTTGAGCAGTGGAGCTCAGGACACAGCCAAGGTCTTGAGCACGCAGCCTTTGACCCACCAGCAATCCTGTCCAAGATCCATGGGGAATTTTGTGTTTCTGGAGGTGATCTTGGAGCTGTAACCCCCCTAGGTGGGGGATTGTAGGGGTCCGAAGGAGCTTTAAACAAAATTGCTGTTGTTGGTGAGATGTAAATGAAACTTGACCAGCAGAAGAACCTGGATCAGGCAGGTGTGATCTTTAGAACGATGCCTCATCCATAAAGTCTCCCTAATCCACAGAGATTAGTTCTGCCTGGGCTGAAATTTAGCAATTTAGGACTGAGCTATGCAGGATTCTCTGTTCCAAAAGTAGATACAATCCCTTTCTTCTGACTTCAGGTGAGCCTGGAGTAACCAGTGTGGTCTGGTGGAGGAGGAGTGAAGAGGGAAGTGTCCTGCAAGACAGGAGCAGAGCCCAGGTTCCATAATTTCCCACTCCCAGGACTTCCACCTTGTTTATGATACCAATACCCCCTCTCACCTTGGTTTATAAGCCTCAAACACCTCAAATGAGAGCAAGGGGAGATGTCCCACCTGACCCTGCTGGGGATGGAATTCCTGGCAGTCAGATGTCAGAGCCCTGCTACTGCAAGAGCAGGGAGGGCTGACAGAGCCTGGGAAGGGACCACCTGCCTCATGGAGCACAGGCTCTCACAATTACAGGTGACCATGGAAGAGCTGCTTAATCCAGAGGGGTCCCCAGCACATCCACCGCATACTGCAGGCCGTAAAACACTTCCCAACACCCTATAACAAATTTAAGACCCTTAGTACAAAAGACCAAAAGCCACAAAACCTTGAACATGCAGGAGAGATCAAGGGCATTGCCAGTGTCCTGGGTCCCAGCAGTAGCAGGGAAATTGTGAGGTGAAAATGTCCAGACTATCTTAGGAAGTGGACCATGGCCCACCCTACGGAGGAAAAGCAAGAAAACCCCATCAGTCCCTGCCAAATCTGACCCGAGGGGAAATTCTTTCCTGAATACAGGCCAAAACCCAAAGTAATTGCATATGTACTCTTTAAAAATGGATTTTATTTAGGAGAAACACATTGTCATCATCATGCTGTAAACCGCGCCAAATGTGTGCCGAGGACTTTCCGTGGAAGGAGAAATGGAAAGGCTGCAGAGCTTTGCAGAGATGCTGGGATGAATGAGGAACCTCCATCCCTCACAGCCTGGCTGGTGCTAGAGGGAGGACCCCCTGGAACACCCCAGATTTCTGGGGAAATGAGGCTTGACTTCGCTGGAGCTGCTTTTTTTTGTCTTGCAGGAGTCCCCCGCCAGCTGCAGTGCATTGGATTGATGGCTTAGAACCAATGTCAGCCTTCTGAAAGTGAGACAAAGCTTTGGGAAGGGTTTCCTCAAGGTCCTGGCCTGGGGAAGCTGGCTCAGGGTTGGAGCACCCATGGTGGCTGGTTGAGCACAGAGCAGCCACTCTGTGCCTCTGTGAAATCCTCTCTGATCACACGGCCTGTAAAAGCCCCGAGCATCACTTCAACCTGACTAAGGAGACTGAAGGACTTGTTCTTAAAGCAAATTTGCTTCTGTTTCCTGCAGTCCCAACCCCATTTCTCATTTTCCCGTTTCTGTTGCCTTTGATTGCACCTCTGCTCTCAGTTCAGGCAGCAGTCACAGCTCTCTCAGGCTGCAGTTCCACCGTGTCTGTGGAAGCAGATGGATTTTGGAGCCTTTGCCAGAAAGACTTATCCAAATTAGAGCTTCCAGCTTTGCTAAAGCAGCCAGCTCTGAGCTCTGGATGGAATTAAGAGGGGCTGGGAGGGAATGAAAAGAGTTTGTTTTGCTCTCTTCCCATCCTTTTGCAGAGCTGTGTGATTCAGCTGTGTAAGCTGAAATTCCTTCTTTTCATAGAGGATGAGCCCACCATGAAATCTCAAAACACTTGTCCTGCCCAAATGGCATCACAAAAGACATCACTCTCTCATTTTACAGATAGGTTCATAATTGTTCAGAAAAGGGTCAAAATCACACAGAGATGTTGGAATTTCCTGTCAGAGACCCTGAAATTTTGCCTGTCCTAGGAAGGGAACCAGGGCTCACAGGACTGGATACTGATTTGGGAAACTCTGAAGTGTGAGATGTGCTGCTGGCCCTGAGGACACACGTGTAATAAGGACACTCATGCACTAGGGACTGCACAGACACCGCTGATCCATTTGGGAATCTGCTGACAGGATGAGCAGCAGCTCTTGCACCCAGGGCTTCCCAAACTCTCAGAAATGTGGGAATTTGCATCCCACTGAAATTGAAGTCAAATCTTCTCGATATTTTCTCATGTTTGTGCCATGACACTGGTGACACATGCAGAGAACTGACATTTTCAGGTCATTTTCTGTAGGTGAAGCCATGGACAAAAATTGGGAGCAGGATGATCCTGGCTGGACACTTCCTCAGGGTGAGGTGTTGGCCCTGCAGCCATGGGGCTTGTCATGGGGAGATCTGTCCTTCCTGCTCCACCCAGTGACTTTGGGCTCTGTCCTGCCTGAGCTGAGGAGCCTCTCTGGCCACAGGAGATGTCTCACAGGCAGCTGGGAATTCGATCTGCACTGAAAGCTGGTGGCAGGAAAGCTTTGGCAGAGGGAGGGCTGTGACCAGCAGGGTGTTTGCAGCACCCCTGGCTGTCCAGCAGTCATATCCAAGGCAGGGCTTGGCTCAAGCACCTGCAGCTTCCTAGTCCTGCCTGGCCCCAAATCTACTCTGGGTGAAACTTCCCACTCTGAATTCCCTCCCAGGCTGATTTCTGAGCATGCTAAGCTCTCAGGCAGCTTGGCTTTGATGGGAGCCTTGCTGCAGGCTCCCTTCTTGTGCCTGGGGAGAGCCACAGGAGCAGCAGCAGATCCAGCAGACCCAGCTCTCACTGGGGCTTCCCAAATGAGCCTCCCTCACCCAGGAGCTGCAGAAAAATACAGCAACAGGATTTAATGCCAGCTCACCGGGCAAAGCTGGAGAGCCAAGTGTTGTGGAGAGTGTTGGCATCTATTTCTTTTTAATAGGAGGATTTCATTTTTATGTATTTGGAAAGAGCAGGTTAAAAGCACAAGTCAGTGTTAAGTTAGAATGTTCGTACAAGAAATAAAAATAGTCCATGCTGGGCATGGTGGAGAGAAGGGGAGCCTGCACCATTTCCATTAAAAATGACATTTCAATGGAAGGTGTACTCTGACAGGAGCACATCCATCCCCTTTGGAGCCTGCTCCTGCAGAGCCAGGGTGGAACAGCTTTCCCTGCTGCTGATCCCTCACTGATTTTTGTGTCCCTTTTGAGTGTGGGGAAGGTGCGTTGAAAAGAAAAAGAACCAGTTTTTTTTCTGAAATACCCCAATCAAAATCAGCTCCTACAGACAAACCACTCTCCTGCTCCCCTCATTTAGGAATAATTGATGTGCACCTCTTTGGGAAAAGGGTATTAAAGGGTGTGCTCAGGTGCCATCCTGTGTCTGAAGGTGACATGGGGCATTTAATAAAGCTCAGTTCCTGCATTTTTCAGCACCTGCTGAGTCCCAAGGCCGGGTCTGGAGACATTGTTTGGGATGGGAGTCCCAAGTCCCCAGGGTGAGACTGAGATTTGTCCTTTTCCCATGGGGCTGGGCCTTGCCAAGCTGTTCCTTCCAAACCCACTCACGGGAAATCAGACCAAAAATATCATGGAAGGGAAAAAGGCATGAGAAGAAAAACAAAGCAACAAAAAAACCCCAAAAATCACTGAAATACCCTCTAAGCCCACACCTCCCTTCCTCTCCTCCATGGTTTGGAGTGGATGTTTTGTGGGGAGATCTGTTTTCACTCAAGAGCGGGGCCATCCTGCCATGGTGGGGCAGAGCTGGCTCCATCCCTGCTGGGCTGAGGTGGCTGCAACCCCAACCCCACGGGCTGGGCTGGGCTGGGCAGAGCCCTGGGCAGGCACCAATAACCCTGGGCGAGGTTCACGCTGCTCTGGCCAGAACCGAGCCCGAGCCAGTTGTAGGGGTCAAGCTAATGCTGACACTGGGGCCTTTGATTGTGTTTGATTCATGTCCCGACACCACTGGTAGGTCAGATGGGCCGTTAATCCCAGAGTCCCTTCCCCCTTCCACAGAGAGAAAAAAATAAAAAAAGGAAAATGAGAAAGAAGTTTAGTGGGCGACTTCCCAGCTTACTTCAAGGTTTGTGGTGCCAGCTGGCTGCAAGCTCTGGGTGTTCAGAAATGCATTTCCTCCTCATCTTGTTGGGGGTTTTTTTGTTTTGTTTTTGGTTTTTTTGTTGTTTTTTTTTTTTTTTTAGTAGCATGGTGACTAAAATGCATTGGAAGGAAAAGAAATCTCAACTGATGTGTGGAGCAGAGTCTGGTGGTGAGGTGGTTGTCGGCTGTTTCAGGGGGACCTGGGCTGTCTGGGAAGCTGTGGTGGAAATGGAGTCTCTCTGCTCTGTCGTTTGCATTTAATCCCAGGGATTCCATTTCCATCTAATCTTGGCAGCTGGAGGCTGGAGGAGGAAGGTTTGGTGCAGAACTGAGCATCACCACCCGTTTTCTGTCTGTACAGAGCTTTTGTCTGCTTGATTGTGCCTCTGCATGTGATAGGGTTTTTTTGTTTTTTTTTTTTCCCAGCTGATAAAATGTATTTGGTGTCGATAAAGGCCGAATAATCAGATTGTGGGTGTGCTCAGCCAGGACACCGAGGGTGGTCAGGACGACAAGCCACCCTCGGCGGGCAATCCCTGGGGAATGATGCTGCGTGGGAGACGGGCTCGGCGATTCTTTGGGATGCGGGACTTCCCCGGCTTTCCCAGCGCCTGCGGAGGAACGGGAATGGGGAGAAGAGATCGCCGCGGGTTTGGGGAGGGAAGAGGCCGGGAAGCAGCAGCCGAGGGGGTCCCGGGGCAGCGACACCCCCGCTGGAGGCTGAAAATAGCGTCAGCCGGGCCCTGGGCTGGGGAAGGCTGCTGTGGGCAAATGACCAATTAGGGAATCTTTGTCAGATTCGGGAAAGCCGAGATAAGTCCCTTTTATCAGCCTATAAAAATACCACTTTCACTTATCTGGAGCTACCTACGCCGCCCAGCTGCGGGAGCCGGGCGGGGGGAGCGCAGCAGCTCCGCAGACAGAGGAGGAGTTTGGGATGGGCTTGACAGCCAGGGGGGTTTGGAAAACGCTTTTCTGCTGGAAAAAAGAGCCCTCTCCCCTCACCTCCCTTCCCCCCGGAGCCCACCAGCTCTACTAGCCGCAGTCTGCCTGGGTGGGGAACACAAATCTTCCCTTTTCCTCTCATTTTTACCCTTTTTCCCGGTGTGATGCCACAGGGGTGGGGGGCTCGGCCAGGTGGGAGAGAAGCCGAGGAGTTGGGAAGGGGAAGGGACAGCCACGGGCACGGAGGAAGCCACGGGCTGCTGGATGGGCAGGAGCTGGCTCCACTCCCCCTGCGCGCTGACATTCCCGTATTTACATGGAAACACCCAGATCCACGCGGATCCATCCTCCCCCCGAGGCCGTGGGCGGACACGTGCGTGGGGCTGCGGGTTTTCTGGACACCCTAAAATCTCTTTCTGCATCTGTGCCTGTGCATCTGAAGGCATCTCCGCCCGGATCCCCACACGCAAACAGAGGATCAAGACGTGGAGAGAGTGCTAACATGAATTCCTACTGTGGGAAAACATGCTGCACTTTGATTATTTTTTCTGTGGTTTCCAGGCTGTTTGGGCTGTAGGAAAACGAGCAGATAGAGCGTCGAGGGGGAAAAGAAACCCATCAGACAACCCAACTCACAGCGCTGCTTTCTAGGTTTTTGAGAGGCTGTTGGGGAAGAGAAAAATGCAGGGAAAATATGGTTTTCGTTAAAAAAAAAAAACGCCAAGGAGTTTTGCTGGGATGGAAGGAGGGCAGAGAGGCAGCTGTTCTCCCTCGCCCTTCATCCCCCCAGATCCAGGCCCACAGGACTCCCTCCTGCTATTATTTTTTTTTTAAGGGCAGAACAAGCAAATCTGGCTGGCACATAGTAAGAGCGTTGGCTGGCGTGGGGTGAAGTCTCCTCTCCTGGGGTTTGGGCAGGCAAAACTTTGAGCTGGAGTTTTTGTGGAACTGTTTCTCTTTCGAGGAATAAACACGAGGATGGAGAGGAGCAGGACGCTGCCAGCAGCGGTGCCACGGGGCGTGGGGCGACCCTTGGTGGGGCTCGGGGAAGGGGCCCGGTACCTTTCGCATAGATTTGCTGGAAGGGCTTCCAAATTCTTTTCCAAATATAGTCCCGGGGCGGCGGCCCGGCTCGCAGCTCCTCCGTGCGCCCTTCACGCAGCCCGGGGGGACAAGCGCGACCCCGCAGCCGGGAGGAAACGGGGACGGGGTGGCTCCCGTGGGAACACGCGTGGAAACTGCAGGGCCGATCCCCATCGCTCTCCGTTTTCCCTGGACTCCGAGCAGGCTTATTTTTCTGGGACAGAATTGTGTTTTTTGATCCTTTCTGCCCCGCTGTCACCTCCGGTCCTTCCCCGAGGATGGCACCATCGCCTCTGCCCTGTCCTGGGCCGGGAGGAGAGCCAAGGATTTCTGTTCCTATCCCAACCCAAACCCGGGAATTCCCAGCCCAAAACGCCCTGGCAGGAAGGTGTGCATGGGGAGAACATCGATGTGTCCAGAAGCACGTTCAGCTCCCGTGGGAGGGACACGCATCTCTGGGGACAGACACCCCCCTTTCCCTCAGAATTCCCGTCCTGGAGTGAAAGCCGCGCTGGGGGAAGGAGGCAGAGGCCGGGGGGCATCTGGGGTGATGGGACCCCTCCCTGCCAGGCCTGGGAGCCTTCAAAGATCATTTCCCCAGCGATCAATGGGATTTCCACCCGCACCCCCCGTCCCACACCCCCTGGCTCCATTATAAAAGGCTCCGCTTGGGATATTCCTCCCCCATCACTTTTTTTATAGCGAGATCAAGGACAAATTTGTTGCGGGAATTTTTTTCTGTAGGTTTTTAATTTTTTTTTTCCCAAATTCTGTTCGGGGTAAAGCTCGGAGAAATTTGCGGTTCTCCCGCCGCAATTAAGAGGGAGAGGGAGCGCGATCTTGATTGCTCCCGCTCGTTCTGCTCGCTTCGGAGGTGGGGAAGGGGAGGGGGAGACGGGACGACGGGAGGGAATTGATTTTAGATTTCTCTTTTATGTCGGGTCTGGTTTCTGGTGATTAAATTTCTCTCTTCTGTGGACTGAACCTCGGGATAACTGATTAATAACATGCCACTTGGCGCCAACACGGGGTCTCGAGGCCTTTAATCGGCAAGATGCACGAGAGAACAGAGAGAAACACAGAGCAGGACAAAACTCCACCGACTATTTCAGCCTGCTGCTCTCTGCCTCGGCGGAATTTTTTTTCCCTCCCCCTCATCTTTTCAGTATTTCCTGCTAAACTCGTAAACTTTATTTGATTTACAGCTATTTCATGAACCTGCTTAAACTAACATGTGTTCCGTCTTGTCCGACTGAATCATAAAAACAATCTTGGATCCAAACGAGTTTTTTTTTTTTTTTTTTTTAAAGGAAGAAACGAGTTATTAATGACAGAAAATAGACATTGTCCTGAACGGCGGCTCCTCGGGCCCCCAGAGTGGGGAGGTTGGTGGCTCCTGTGCCCGCAGCCTGCGGGGGGAGCCGGGCTCGGCTCCGCAGGTCCCACCCGAGCTCCGAGGGAGCTTTTTATGCGCAGAGATTCGAGCGCTTCGTTCCCCTGAAAAGAATTTTTCGTTGGAAATGAACGATTTTCAACCCAAAATGAGCTGGCAAAAGCATTAACCCGCGGCCCCTGTGGTGGCAGCCCGGCAGACACACACGGGGCAGGTAAACACGCCTGGCTGCCCCCAAAAAATCCCAGGCAGGAACGAAACGAGCTCCTAAAATTTTCTCCAGTGGGGTGAAAGCAGGATTTCTTAGTGCCCAAAACCACAGGACAGAGAAGCACGTATCCAACGGGAACTGTTGATATCCATGGAACAGGTATAAAGCTATAGGGTTCTATGGATGGAAACACACGTGGGCTTATAAAAAAATCAGGTTTACCACACTGAGTACCGACACTACTCAAATATTCAGCCCCGATTCCCAGCTCTGTTTATGTGGAAAAACTCTCCAGAGAAGATACCTGCTACCTTCAGAATTAACTCCCTGATGCTTCAGGAAGCAGGATAGGGCATCCTACTGCTCCCAAATATCGCTGACAACCCGCGGGGCTCTGCCCCTCCAAAATCGATTTCTCTTCTGCACTCGTGGAGCTCAGGGCCCTGAAGTTATAGTTTGGGACCTCATCCAGCCCTGGAACAAGAGGAGAAATGCTTTTTTTTTTTTTCCTATTCTTCCTGTGATCATTTTTTTTTTGTATTTAACATTTCCTGAAGAAGCACACAAAAGAAATCTCAAGAACTTTTCGGGTTATTGATGTAATCTGTATTTTTCCCGCACAGATAAAAATGGATTTTAGGATGCCCGTGACGCCCGTCCAAAGCCGAATTAACGCAGCTCCTGTGCTGGGGCCCAGAGCCATTCCCCCGCCTCCCTGGGAGCGTCTCCCGCTCCCGAAATTCGTGGATAGCCGGGAATACAAATGATAACCTGGATATAACAGAGCGGCCAGGCTGCGCTGTCGCTCGGCGTTATTTAGGACAGGGGAAGAAAAGCGACCGGGGGCGAGAAAAGGGGGGAGAAACGGAAAATGGGGAAGAAAAGAGGCGAGAGGGCTTGGGAAGGAGGAAAAAAATGAATTGGAGAGACAGGGAGGAAGAAAGTCGGCCCGGATAAGGGAACAGTGGGGACGGCCGGGGTGTCCCCCCCGGCCGGGGCTCCTCTCCCCGGGAGAGCCGGGGCTCAGGCGGGAGGGCCAGGGAAGGGAAGAACATCCACAGGTGATGCTTTGGGGCCTTTTTTCAGTGCCTGCTTCAAACCCTTGGGATCGGGCTCCTTTTGCCACCCCCGCCTGCCCTTCAAGGTCACGGCAAGATCGCTCTCCGGGACAGGCGCGGGGCGCGGAGGATTTTCCCCGTCTCGCCCCCATTTAGTTTCTTCCCAGGGACAGAAGAGAGCGAAGGCCTTATCAGCTTTTATTTTCTCCTCATTTTATTTTCTCAGGGCCGAGATAAGGCCTTGATTGACGCCCTGGTTGGGAAGAGCAGATTAGCCCGGCCGTGCCGGCTTTGGGGACGCGCTCGTCTCCGCTGGGAGCATCGGGATCGACCGGGAATGGAGCGGGGACCCCACGGGCACCCCGTGCCAAAAAATCACCCGCTGGTAATGGGCGGGAAGACAAATGCAGCCCAATTCCCTCTTTTCCCGGGCAGCACTGGGAAAAATTGGGGAGGGCTTGGAGCCCTGTCTCCCTGGACTCTCCACCCTGAGAGACGCCTTTTGGGACGAACAGGGAAAAGATCTCTTTTGCTCCAGGGATGCTCCGACATTAATTTGGAGATCCTCACGCTCTGTTTGGTATCCAGGAGGAAAAGCGATCTTCAGCCCCACGCGTGGGAGGTGCGGAAGGGCAGCGCTGTGCCTGCACCACGCCAAGCCCTGCCTCTGCCCGGCTCCTGCTTTTTCATTTTCGTCACTATTTTAAAGCCTGCAGCTCGCCTGGGAAATTAATGGGCTGCAGGGAGGGGAAAAGGGTCTTAATTGCAAACTTCTTTTTTTTTAAGGTAGCCAGAAGGGCGGGAAAAAAACCCCAACAAACCAACAAAAACCAAATCCAAAACACCCGAAACCACAAACTTTAAAAGAAAAACGCTATTCACCTGTAATTAAAAAAAAAAA
>VWZS01002022.1:1076218-1137109 GCA_013397075.1 Rhabdornis inornatus | reverse complement strand
CCTTTCTTCCTCCTCCTTTCCCCTCCTTTGCCCTTTTCCCGTCTCCCTCTTCTCCCTTGCCCTTTCCTCTCTTCCTTTCTTCCTCCTCCTTTCCCCTCCTTTGCCCTTTTCCCGTCTCCCTCTTCTCCCTTCCCCTTTCCTCTCTTCCTTTCTTCCTCCTCCTTTCCCCTCCTTTTTCCTGTCCTATTCTTTTCCTTCCTTTCCTCTCTCCCTTTCTTCCTCCTCCTTTCCCCTCCTTTTTCCTGTCCTATTCTTTTCCTTCCTTTCCTCTCTCCCTTTCTTCCTCCTCCTTTCCCCTCCTTTGCCCTTTTCCCGTCTCCCTCTTCTCCCTTCCCCTTTCCTCTCTTCACATCCCCATCCCATCCCCTCTGTTATTCCTGGCCACACAAAGCATCCAAAGCCGGGCTCAGGGCGAGCCGGGGAGGGGGAATGAGCTCACCAGGATGCTTTGCTCACATGGAGACGACCAACCGAGGAAGTTTGCTTTATCTGCCCCCTCCCCGTGGGTCAAAGGCTCCTAATCTGGAGGAGGGAGCCGGGCGCTCCCCTCCGCGCCCGGGCGCTGATAACCCACGGGGGGCTGCGGGAGGCCCGGGCAGGAAAGGGAGGCTCAGCTCCCGACATCAGGCAAACAAAGCACGAAAATCAGGGGGTGGCTTTGTCTTCTGCTGGAATAGCAAAGCGTTGGGTGCAATAATGGTTTTCTTGGCGTGCTGTCGCTGCCCCTCTGTGAGGAGCCCGCTGCTCCTTCCCTGCTTGGTTTTGGGCTTCCCAAAAGGAGGAGGAGGAGGAAGGCTGAAGGTTGAGGGCAGGATGGTTCTCCACAGATGAATCAGGGATGTCTTTCACCAACTGTCCCTTGCCACTGTCCACAAACCCTCTCTAGGGCACAGCCCCGTGAAAACTCAATTTCTTCCAGCAAAGCAGCAAATTCCTCTCTTAATCACATAAAAATCACTTGTACTTACAGGCAGGTAGGATGGCTCCTTTGTACCCCACAGAACAATTGTTTCTC
Organism: Rhabdornis inornatus; assembly: GCA_013397075.1. Classification (NCBI taxonomy): domain Eukaryota; kingdom Metazoa; phylum Chordata; class Aves; order Passeriformes; family Rhabdornithidae; genus Rhabdornis; species Rhabdornis inornatus. The sequence goes on along the minus strand of VWZS01002022.1, from coordinate 1,136,094 downwards.
AGACAGAGAAAAGCCATTTAGCACCCCAAAGAAATCCTGGATGCTTTCCTGGAAATGCAGGTTCCTAAACCTGTGGGGAAACAATTGCATTTCCTCCATCCATCATCTGACCAGCAAGATGCAGAGAGCAGAGCTGGGCTGGAGGAGAAAGAGTGTTCCACCATAACTAGGGAGAAAGGAAAATACTTCCCTGCCCTTTAAAATAGGAGCTGCTGGCACGGCCAGGACAAGCAAACCGAATCCAAATTGAGTCCTTGCCAAATTATGCCTTAAATTATAACTCCACTGTGGATGCTATAAAATCAAGTTTAACTTCTGCTTGATGGATTTGGAGAAAGAATATAATATTAATAGAAGTGGGAGTTAATAAAACAGGACACACTGCCTGCTTTAAAGGCATTTCCCGAGGAGAAAACAGACGAGAATTGAACTGCTCTGCTTTGAAGAAAAACGGGGCTCTTTTGTAGGAAAAGAAATGATCATGCAAATAAAACAAAAGCAAAGCAGGAACATGCAAGTACAGTAGTTTGGGAAAACTGCCATGCTAGGAGGAGCAGGAATATTTGATTGTAAATCAGCAACATCTGTGTGATAAGAAATGACATCTGTGTATCTGACACAGGCAGGAATCCCCACAGACACACACCAGCAGACACTTCACCCACCAGGACACATTTTACACACTCCTGACACGTTTTACAGGCTCTGACATCCCTCTGCCCCTGACACACACACACAGCTCCCTGTGCTGCCTGGAACCAGGGGGGAACGGAGGAAGAGTGGCTGTAGCCCCAAGATAAAATCCCAATTGGGAAAGATAGAGCCACAAAAATAATCCAGGGGATGATCTTCCCCAAACAGCATCTCCCTGCAGGGAAGGGAATGAAATTTGTAGCTTACCCCAGAGCAGATGGGGATGATATTGGGGTTGATGCAAATGCTGAGGGGAAACACCCTCCAGCTGAGGTGGGTGAAACTGAGTTGGGGTCTCTTCCACCGACAGAAACCTGAGCTCAGCTTTCACAGCTGACAGGTTGCTTGGAAAACCAGGTTTTACTCTTTCATTTCCCCCTGCCCTCAAGGATGGCAGCCCCCCGTGTGTGGGGCATCCCCAGCTCTTGCTGTCAGTGTACTGCTGATTTTTTCCCATTTTTCTCTCTCACCTTCACCTCTCACCTGCAGCTCATTCCTCGTGCAATCTTTCCCCTCCATCCCACCCAGCCTCTGATATATTTTACACAGAGTTTCCTACACCCATGTATTTTACACACACACACAAATTCATCCTTGCATGGGGTTTAGGTTTCAAGAGCTCTGTTATAGCTGAATTCTATTACAGAATTAATTGTGTGACTCACTCCAAAATGCATTTGGGTCCATGCTTACACAGCTTATAGAAATACCTGCCTGCTTCCAGATAGGCCAATTTATTTCAAGAGCACAGCTGCAATCCCAATGTAGGGCTTGTACTTATTTCCCCTGATATTTTAGGCAGCCTGAAAAGATATTTAAGCACCCTGGGATCTCCCTCTCCTCAGCCCTACTCCCCAAAAAGAGGCTTAAGCTATGAAGAGAGTTTTGGTGAAGTTTTCAGGGTGGTTGTCAGCAGCTCTGCTGGTCACCTCCCCCTTCTCTGCTGGCCTTAAAAACACCCCAGAAATATCGAGGTGTTAAAAAAGGTCACATGCACATTTCATTTCCTTGCCATTTACACAATGGGTGCTTGCAAACAGGTTGATTCCCAAATATTAACTTCCCCTGCAGTTAAGCAGCGTTTTGCTGTAGCTTAAATCATTGTGTTACTGGCTCATATTTATTAGGTACGAGCTCTCTGCTTAGGACCAGGAAATGAACCTAATAGACAGAAATAATTAAGGTTCTGCCCTCATGAGGGTTCTTTCAAAAGCAAGAATTCACAACAATTATTCTCATTAATTTTTACAACCTACTTTCCCCCTTAGCAGGACTTGGGCTTTATATTGGTTGCCCCCCCAGGATATCCGGTTTTATGCTGATTTTTTTCCCCCCACCCTAAGTTATTTAACATTCTTGGTAGCCAAAATTCTTTCAAGGACACGTTGCCCCAGGTGGGATGCTACAGGCACCCGGAGATTCTGTGTGCACCAGGGCAAAGCAGAGGAGCAGGGCATGGCTGAAGACTGGATTCACTCCCAGATATCTCGTGGGATTTCTGAATTCAGAGGTTCATCCTTCCCCTAAAAAGACCCAGTGCTAAAATCATGCTGGTGAGTCAGCTGGCTCCATTCGAGTGAGTCCCAGCTCCATTCTGGGAATTCTGGAGAGCTGCCTGTCCCCTCTGAGCATGTGGCTTCTTGTCACTGTGTTTGAGGGCTGGAGGTGGGCAGGTCCTTGGGCATGGGGTGGTTTCTCCCGAGAGCTGCATTTGCCTTGTCTTAGATTGCAGGTGGCCACCAATGCAGTGGCCTGGCTGGCATCTCACGGGATTCCTCTGTGCAGCCCCCCAAGATCTCCCTGCCCCAATGACAGGGTCATTGTCCCTGTGTTTCTCCATCTCTTTGGCAAGAGGGGACAGCCCCTCTCCTTACCCAGGGCAGATTCTTCCCCCAAGTGCTGACAGAGACAGGGCTCCCTGGGGTTAAGCGAGGTGAGACCAAGGAGGTCCTCTTTGTCACCAGACCTGGTGGCTTCTGTGCATCCCTGGGGCAGCTGAGGATGGCAGTGAGCTGCTCCTCTCTCCCTGACCCTCTCTGGAGCTCCTCACATCTCTGCTCTCACACCCTTAGTGCTGTCCCAGGCCTTGGTGGGTCACAACTGTGGCTGAACCAGCCTTGTCTCCTTCTGTCCCCAGTCTTGTCCCTGCTGCCTGCCAGCCCTGGACCCTTTTGCTCCTCAAAGCAGCCCCTCTCCTCCAGCTTGGCCAAGACAGCCTCTGGATCCAGCATCCTTCCCATTGCAGACTGCTCTCCTTCCCCCAAAACTCTGTGCCAAGTCTCTCTTCCCATCCTGCGTCCTCGTGCCCCAGTTCAGCCAGCAGCCTCCTCAATGAGCCCCTGTGTCTCCCCCAGTACCTCCAACCAGCCTCCCAGTCCCTCCCATTTCCTTCACTGGCTTTGGGTTCAGCATCTTCTCCCCTCTGCCAGCACCTCCCCCTTTCTCCTGGCCTTTACCTCGGGCTCTGAGTCCCAGCTCCCCATCCAGCTCCTCTGCTTGGCCCAGGTGTCCATGGGCTCAGCAGGCACCTTGTCTTCATCTATTTCTCTCCTTCCCACTCCTCTGGTTTGGCTTCTTCCTCCATCCTGCCTTGGTTTCCATCTATGTGAGAGCACGAAAGAAAAACTCTCTGTGCTCTCCAGCCCCAGCACTGCCAGCTCCAGCGGTGGCACAGCTGGACCTGGTCCCTCTGTGCCACCCTGAGCAGGACCATGGCCACCTGCAGGCCAGGAAAAACACGGATCCCCACAGGGAGGGGAGGTCCCTGGGTGCTCTGCACCTCTTCACCACTAAATGGTGATCTCTTTTTTTCCCCAATCAGTTTTAAGCTCTCCACATGGCACATATCTGATCAGAAATTGAGGATCCACATTCCTTGCAGAACATGAAGTCCTTTTCCAGAATGCCCAACCTTTCTTAGTTTCAGAAGAGCCCAAAAGAGATCAGGGTGTAGTGTTTTCCCTTAGCTTTAGTGCTTAAAAAAGATGTTGATAGCAGACTAAGTAAATAAAATAGAGCCCAGAGCACCTGGTGTTGAGAACATCACCCCTAACAAAGTTTAAACTTTGTTCCAATTTCTAAAGTGAGAAGCAATTGAGAAAAATCTTATTGTGGTAAGTTCTTGGTGAAAAAATAATGCAAAATGGAAGTTTTCATTTTGGCCATAATGATATCCATGAGCCCTTAGGCACAAATCCCATATAAATACATGTCTGTGGAAAGGACAAAGAAGTAAAACATCTTTCCTTGACCTAATTCAATGCAAAGCTAAGTTTTGTCATGCTGGAGCTAAAGATGCAGTTGGGAAGGTCTCAGCAGAAGAGCTTTGTGGCCAATTAGCCCAGAGAAAGGAGCACAGGGGAGCAGCCCAGGGACTCCTTTGGGATTCTCAATTCCATTGGGAACTTCCCATTAAAGTGAAGATGAACCCATAGGTCAGGCAAGCGCTGAAAAGTGGAAATGTGGGAGGCTTTGCCCTGCAAAGATCTGCTCTCCAAGGGTCTCTGGCAGCTTCAGGAACCCTCACTAACAAATGCACAAACAAAGCCCTTCAGTTTTATTGAACCTGTGCTGTACAATTCAGCCCTGGGCACTCTGTCTTAATGACCTCGCAGGACGTTGTATTTTGTTTTATTTTTCATGAGGTAATTGTCATTTGACTTTCTGACAGCTTTTCTTCCCCCCTGCTTCCCCCCCCCGCGAGTTAGAGTCAATTAAACTCAGTTTTGCTGTGGCAAAGCTGATCCAGAAGAAGGTTATTTCCACCCCTGCGTTTGCTTTTCCACCTCTGAAATAATTTGGAAGTCAGGCAAAAAAGTGGCCAAACGAAATATCTTCCACAGGTTGTTTGCTAAAGCAGGGATTCACCAACTTCTTCTCTATTTTCTAGTTCGTTGTGTACACCTTTGTTAAATCTGGCTTGGGCTCTTCTGGCTTTGTGGTGGCTGATGCCACGAGTTGTCACCTAGGGAAACTTTGTTCTGGAAGCTCCAATCCATCTGAAGTACACCAAAGGTCTGAGAATTAATTCTAAACCTATAGTCCCTGGTTTTTAGATGCCTTCAATCCTGCAGATCCTTAATTTTAAGGAAGCTGAAGTTGGCCGTGATTCTCTTGGGGCTTTTGGTCACCAGCATCAACACCTTTGCTTGTAAGTGTGTTCCTCTTGTGGCTGGGGAGACCTCTCTACTCCCAAACCAGCAGATTTGCAATCTTGAGGTCCCAGTTTGACAGTGTGGCTGCTATTTCGTGGGTGATTAAAACCTTGAAGAATCAAACAGGGCATTCAACTGAGGCGCTTGGACGAGGGGCTGGAGCACTGCTGGCTCCTCCTGCAGTGACCAGAGTGCACTGGGGACCTGTGAAGGCACTGCCACCCAGCCCAGAGCCCTCTGGCAGCCCCCATCTCCCTCCCTTGCCTCCAGCAGGGAGCCCAGGCTCCCAGTGCAGGCGCCTTGGTTAAAATGCCTTCGGTCAGGTTGGGATGAATCCGGCCCTTTGTGCCTTTGTGTGCTGGTGCCAATCCTGTAAATCCTCACTCACTGAAGGACCTCGCTTATGTGAGCAAATATTGCCATTGGGGTCGGCGAGGGAGGACAACTCCTACATTTACAGGGCTTCAGGAACACTCAAAATGTTGAATAATGCCTATTATTCATTCTAGAAGAGTCACCACCTTCAAACTGATAGGCAGTTGCTTTGCAAAATACACAGCTGGTTGTGTAATAATTTGGAGCTTTTAATTACAAAATGTGCCTCTGTTTTACTGCTAGAGAATGGCTCAACTGGCAAACTGACCCCAAAAGATTGTTTGTTTACCCTCCTCTTTGAAATCTGAAATTAAGGACCAAAAAAAAAAGTGCCAAGGGCTTGTTTATGTGCTGAAGTATGGTCCTGATTTAATGGGAATGCCTGTGGAGATAAGTGTAATTGTGGTGAGGGGCTCTGTGAGAAATTTGGGGCTGAAAGAGGCAAAAATGGAAAATAAACAAATGGCCCTTGGAAAAAAACATTCAAAAAGACAAGAAAAGAGCAAAATAATCTGGTTGTGCATACACCTGGCGAGGTTTGCTATTGACACTGGGCGAGCCAGATTTTCCTCTTTGGATTTTGGCAGGGAGGTGGGCCCGGTTGTTTGTGCTTGACTCGGTGAACATGAACCTCTGTCTGTTCTCCCTCTGTTAATCCTGAGCTCTTTCCTTCCCCTTGGCCAACTTTCAATAGGAAGGAAGGATGGGGTTTCCATAAAACGTGGTGAGAACGTCAGGTTCCTCCAGTGGCAAACACGGGGTTGTCTTTCCTCCTGGGCAAGTGTCTCTCCTGATTCCTTGCTGAGAGCTCAGACTGTCAGGCAGTGATGGAAAAACAAGAAAAAAAGGGGAACTTTTCCCTCTTCTGCCTAAATTTTGGGGCTTTGCAGCAATATCACGCCTGATCCAGGCTCAATCCTCTTCTGCCAAGGCACCAAAGCATTTGCATCAGATTTGGCATGGTAGAATGAATTTTTACAAAATCCACAGGGCAGCTGAGGGTGTTGCTGGTCCACAATTAACATTGGCTTAAATGACAAGACTTGCTCACCAATACTCAGGAATAGTAGTGCAGGAGGGGATTGAACCTTTTGGAGCAGCACAGTCCCTTTGGGTAAGGACTTGGTCTGTCCAGCAGCTGCTTTAAATGTTAAATTTAGATGTTTTAAGAGGACTCAAGTTGAGTCTGAGGGCATTCATCTGACTAAACTTCAGATTCTCAAGGTAGCTCTCTTAGTGAGCAAACTGGAATTGATGGGGAGACAAAAAAATCCTCCAGAGTTTGATAGTCACAGGTGAAGTAGCCCTCAAAATAATTTAGGTAATTAGTCCATGCAGAGCTGCCAGGTATGGGGCAGGATGGCAGATGCAGAGCACCTGGAGCACATTTAGCTGGTCTGAAACACCCAAAGGTGACAATGAGGGTGCAGGGTCTGAGAAATGAGATTTTTGTCTTGCCTTTGCATTGATGAGAAAATACTTGGTGGGATTTGTTCAGACCCAGCTTCCATCCTTCCCCTCTGAGCAGAGAAACCCTTTTTGTCCCAACAGCAAAATGAAAGCAAGAACTCTCAGAAAGCAGAGAAAAACTGTGTGTGTGCAGTCCCACGTAGGAGCTATGGGACAAGTCTGGGAGAAGCGGGAGGCTGTTGACAGGAGATATTTTTCCTGTGGAGCATTCCAGGGAAAGGCCCATCTGGGGTGGTCGGTGCCTGAGCTGAGGGATGACTGGAGTTCCTGCAAGCTGTATTTTCCCTCCCATCCCACCTGCCTTGGGTGGAATAACCAGTGTCCCCTCTGTCCCAGGCCATGCCTTGCACTGGTGATGACCCCGTTGTGTTTCCTCCCTTTCAGATCACCCAGCTGAAGATTGAGAACAACCCCTTTGCCAAAGGCTTCCGTGGCAGCGACGACATGGAGCTCCACAGGATGTCCAGGATGCAGAGGTAACGTGTGTCACCCTCATGGGGACCCTCCCTGGGCCACCAGAGCCACCTGGGCTGTGCTTGGCACATCCCTCGTGGCTTGGCCTGAGCCAGGACACGGTGCCACTCCCTGCCCTGGCATCTGCATGGGCATTCTACATCAGCTTGTTGGAATATTCCCAGGACATGGGGCCAAAATCCTGGACCTTCTGCTCCCAGGGGAATTCCTTAATTGCTGCGTGGTGGAGGCAGGACCTCACTTGTGGGATGCTGTCTTATCACAGGGACTTTGCATTTCTTCCATCAAGAACAACCTTTAGCTTTGTACTAAACTCTCATCTCTGAGGCTGCACGTGCTCTTAGACCCGTTAAAAACTTGGACTAGCTGGGAGAAGCTCTGGCTGCCAGGCTACTGTGGAAGAATTCCTGAGTGTTCCTTTCTCCCAGTGCTTTTAAGGCAGAGCTCCCAGCCTTGTTTTGGGAGTAGGTTTTTGAAGCCTGCTGCAGCTGCCTCTGGAGATGGTGGTGGAGAGTCCTGTGCTCTGTTGTCACTGGCTTTGGAGGGGTTTTGGCAGGAGGGAAGTGTTTGCCTGCTGAGTTCTGGATGTGCAGAGCAGGAGCAGAGGTGTGGTGGTTTCAGGTTGAAGAAGGAAGGGTTAGAAAACGTTGGGAGTCCAGGGCCAGGTGGCTGAGGAGACCTTTTTGAATCTCGTGTTGGCTGCAAGTACTTAAGCTGAAAAGCAAGCCTAAATCTTGTTTGAAAATCCTGTTTAATGTCCTTTTCTAAATGTCATGGTCCTGCTGCTAATTAACTTCGTGCTTTTCCCTTCACTTGGAACTTTCTCCATGTGTCAAGCTGCTTCCTGGTGCAAATGTTTTGCAGGAATGGTGCCATACCCACGATTCTGACTAAGGCAGATGGAGATTCTCAATAGAGCATTTTCCAGGAGGGGAGGAGCCACTGGGATCCTTTATTCTCTGGCTCCTGCTGGAGGGACTTGCTTTGGGACCTTTTGATGGGAGGGTTTTTCCCACTGCCCACCCAGGAGCCAGCTGTAGGTGGTCACTTCTGGTTGTTGTAGTTGATGACCTGAGCCTGGCTCTCCATAGCCAGGAAAATTGTGCTGTCAGGCACTAAATAATTCCTGCAATCCTGCAAACACGCCCAGAACCCACCTCAAACTGGGCAAATGTCCTCCTGTGTACAAACATGTTCAGCCTCAGCCCCAGAAAAGCCAAGATAGGTGTATAAAATATGTATCTGTGACACTTAATCTGCTCCATTGAAATCATCGCCGTGGTCTCCTGAATGTGCCCTGTGTTCCCTGCCTGCCCTTTCCAACAGATCCTGGCAGGATCTGTCAATATTTATTTATTGATGGTGGCACTACCCCTTGAAATAGCTCCCCCCACCCCGTGCCAGTCTCCCAACTTCTACTGGAACTTGAGTGATGATGTGTCCCCCCCCAAGTTTTTTTCTTGCTGCCAAACCATCCTTTCATTACAGCCACTGGAAAGATTTGAAGGTTTGGATTCAAGGGCTTTTTTTTTTTTTTTGGAGCAGGAGGGAGGAGGCAGAACAGGGAGGACTCTTAGGAAGGGCTCGGTGCCATATGAAGAGCATGGCATCAAGCCACGCTGAGCCTGTGCTAAAAATTGATTGGCATTTTTATGCAGGGGCTGCGGTCCATGATCCAGGGAATAGAAACACTTGGAATATAAATACACCCACTCAGGGCTGGCAGGGCTGGAAGGGTTAAAATCGTTGCCTTTACAGGATTAATTTCTGATGTTCATTTTAATAACTTAGCAGAGGAATGGCTGTGTGCCTTTACAAAGGTGGCATTTTTTTAAGTAAGGGCAGGATAAGATGATTATAGTAAAATAAAGACCCATTCAAGGTTGCAAATATGTGCCCACCTTTGTGGGTTTTTTATGCAGATATATGAATATATCCAAAATTATGTATGAAAATATATAAAACCATATATAAAATCAGTTATATATATAAATAAATTGTAGCTATAAAAAATAGGTTGTGAGATAAAGAACCATTCAGGATTGAGAATGTTGCAGAACTATGCCCTGCCNATAAATGTATGTTTATGACGTTGTTTCCCAGTGATGGACCAGTCAGTCTGTCCTGGTTTTAGGGGAATGATGTCCATTTATGCCCTTGGAGAATATGGTGGGATGAATTTTTAGTGCTATTCCTTCATTATGAAAAAAGTAGCTGGAGAACCCCCACATTTTTCTATCAGTGCACAGCCTTTTGTACCAGAAATTGCTGACCTGACATTCACCATGGCCTCGGGTCCATCCCTCTCCATGGCTTTCTCCTTCCCAGGGATTCCCACATTGTTTGTTTTCTTCTTATTTCCCAGAAAATAAGTTAATTAATCTGTCCAGGTAGAACTTCATTCAGGAGTGATGTGAAGCCTCTCAGCAGCAGAGGATTTCATTGAAAAAGAGGAGCCACGAGCTCCAGAGAGATCCAAATTCCAGGGAATGTTCATTTTCCTCCCACTGCCTTTCCTGAAGCACAAGAGGTGCCTTTGGTAGGATGGACCCCCTGGGAAGAAGAGATGTTTCAAAGTTTTCAAATTTCTGAGCATGAGATAGACTTTTTTATTTTATTGATTAGGGAAAAAAACCCAAAAAACATTAAAAAGAAAGGAAAATGCCTAGAGGGATGTGAGTTTTACCACAGCTGTGGGTCTGGGGCTGGAGCACTGTGGGGGAGCAATTCTGGTCAACCCTGTAACCAATTCTTGCTGCTCATCTGCAGCTCCCATTGTCTGTGGTGGTTCTTAGGGGGCTGAGGAGCTTCTGGAAAGCCCTGATTATTATTTTGCCATTTAATTAATTTTGTAAATTAATGCAGTTCAGCCCTTAGCGCTTCTGTTGGGAAGGCTTTTTGAGGGGGATGATGATGCCATGAAATGCTGGCTCTTGGATCCCTCAGTGGGTACTCTGAGCACTTGAAAGGTGACCAAAAAATCCAGAATTATCTGTGTGACAGGGAAGTGACAGCGCAGTCTGACGTTGTGGCTGTGTTTTCTCCCTCAAGGATCACAAGCCAGTTTGCTGCCTTTGGCATGAATCCACAGCAATCTTCTTGGCTCCAAAGGAATTGTTCCAAAGATTCCCATGTGTCATCAGGAACAGAAACAGGGCCAGCCACAGAGGACACAAGATCAGTTCCATGAGTCAGAGCCAGAGATGACAGTGCATTTTGGGGTGCCTGCAGAAGAAAGGGATGAGCCTCTGCTGCTCCCTGGCATTCCAACATCCTGTTGGACTGATAAGAACCAGGCTGACTCGTGCATGTTGGTCTTGGTCTGCTCACACCTCCTCATTTTTGTGTCTTCTCATTGCATCTTTAACCCATTTCCCAGGTTCTGTTACTGAAATCTCCCAGGAGATTTGTCTGAAACATGTTCAGTGTGAGACTTGGTGTTACAACATCTGCTGGGGAGAGGATGCTTTTCTCCAGCACACATTCCCCACGGAATTTTCCTGGTCCCAGTTGAAACTGCAGGCTTGAAATGTGTTCTGTAGAATTTGACAGAATTCAGATGAAATCCAAAAGGAAGCTGGGCAGACCTCACTTATTCACAGCTCTTTTGAAGTGAGAAAGCCACTCAAGAAACACAGGCTAGCTGCAGTTTCTGCCACTGACCGTCCTTCAGGGGATCTGAGCAGCAGCAGCTCAGCCCAGCATGAAGGGATGGGGTGCTGCCTCTGGCCCACACTCATTCTCCAGCTCCTCTTGTGCTCCTCTTACTCCTACATCTTTTTCTGGAGAAATTGGTCTTCAAATTTGCCTGCTAATGAGAGCTCTTGGTCTCCCCCTGGCTCTTCTCATGGCTGGTTCTTGGGTTGGTTGCAGTGATGGCTTTGGGCTGCACTGCTCAGAGGAGCTGATGACAGAGCACGGGATCATCATGGAATGGTTTGGGTTGAAGGGACCTTAAAGATCATCTGATCAACCCCTGCCATGGGCAGTGACACCTTCCACTATCCCAGGTGGCTCCAAGCCCTGTCCAGCCTGGGCTTGGACACTTCCAGGGATCCAGGGGCAGCCACAGCTTCTCTGGGCACCCTGTGCCAGGACCTCACCACCCTCACAGGGATGGATTTTTTTCTAATATCCAATCTAAACCTATTTCCTCTTTTCCTGCCACTCCAGGCCCTTGCAAACAGTCTCTCTTCAACTTTCTTGTAGGTCACCCTGAAACCTTCTCTTTTCCAGAGACAAATTCCAATCCCAGCCCTCCCAGCCTTTCCTTCTAGCAGAGCTGCTCCATCCCTGACCATCCTGGTGCCTCCTCTGGACTCTCTCCAGCAGCTCCAGGTCCTTCCTGTGCTGGGCCCCAGGGCTGGGACAGCTCTGCAGGTGGGGTCTCACCTGGGCAGGGCAGAGGGGCACAATTCCCCTTTCCTGCTGCCCACGATGCTGGGGAGGCAGCCCAGGACATGGGAGGTTTTTTGGGTGCTGAGGCATGCCCAGCTCTCACCCAGCAACACCCCCAGCCCCTTCCCCCAGGGCTGCTCCATCATTTCACCTCCAGCCAGGACTGATCCAGGGACTGCCCCTACCCCAGGGCAGCACCAGAGCTTGGCCTTGCTCAGCTGCCTGAGATTCCCATGCACATCCCAATCCAGGGATGTTGGAGCCCCTCAGGACCAGGAAGGTCAGGACATTTCTGTGCTGGAGGAGAATGGGGCAGTGAACAGACTCCCATATTTCTCAGAGGACATTTTGATTTGTGCTGCTGCACATCCAGTCTCAGCTGTTATTCTCTGTGGGCTGCTCTGCAGTCCCCACACAGAGGGGTCGTGTTTAATCCGAGCTGAGACTGCAGGAAGTACTCAGTAATTCCTCTCCTACCACGTCCTTTCCTCCTGTAGTTTATCCACTTCCAGCCAGCCTCTTGAGAGTGGTTCAATTTTATTTCAGTATGCTGGAAATCAGCTGAAATGAATGCACACTGACAATTGGGTTTGGTTTGATTTTTTTTTTTCCTGGGAGATGATCCATTTATTCCAGGCACTTTTTTTCCTCCTTCTTCCTTTTGCTGTGTCTGTTATGGCTGACTTCCACTTCTTCCCTTCTCTAGAGGCTCAGCAGGAAGGACAACAATTGGTGGCCTGGGAACTATAAACCCCAAAGCCATTGAGTTGTGTTTGCACATCTGGAGTTGGGGGTTGATTCCGTGCTGGGTAGAGGGGACAGCACTTGTAGGCCGACAAATATTTTTCCTTCTGTTGGGACTGCCCAAGGAGGAGTTAAAATCTGGAAATTTGGGAAGAGTGAATGGGATTCCCTGTGTTCAACCTTGGGTCAGGTTTTAGACTAAGATTTGATATTGTGAACAAGATTTAGACAGTTCAAGGATTTCCAAGGCTGCTGTAAAAACATGGAAAGGAAATCCTTTCCCATGTCATGCTTCACCTTGACCTCCTACAGATCCTCGGGATCTGATATTTGATAAGTCTTTTGAAGCCTTGTTGCCATGAGCTGCAGCAGCTTTGGAAAGCCTTGATGTTCTGTATATCAGCCTTGATATTTTGAAATATCAGGAACATCTTCTAAAATAACTTGTTTAGAGCCAGTATGGGTTGGATGCTTCAGTGTAGGAGCTTCCTGATCCTAAACTGTGGATTTTTGAAGATGTTTTTAACCAGGTTTTTGTCTGGCAGCTGCATTTACTGTGCCTTGGCTGGTACACCAGGAAACCTCAGGTCTGCACATGAAAATATATGGAAAACTATTATTCTCTTAGAGTGTTTTAATAAGAGAGTGAACTGGGTGTTGCTCTGTGCAGGTCTGTATAGTTTTTCCAGTTATTATTAATTTGTAGTGGCCAACAAGGTTTCTGGTTCTGAGACTGCAAAATCATCTTGAATTTGCTCCTTTGAATTCTTTGCTGGCCATGAGTTCGTGGCAAAAACGATCTTAAAAAACTCTTGAGTCTGTCGTGGTGAGAGCGTCACTTGGCCAGAGGAAAGGGAAGTTGTCATGAGAGAAAAGGAGACTGAGTTTCTAATTCCACCTGGCAGAGGTGGGATTTGGGATTTGGAATTGCAGGAAGGATTCAACTGTCAGGCCTGATGTGTAGGGTGGGAGTTAAATGATGAATTTGGAGTGGAATGTGGGTGCTCTTGGGAAAGTTCTGCAGAGCTGCTGTCCAACCCTGTGGATTTGGGAAACCTCTGGCCAGGTGGGAGGCAAGAACAGAGTCCAGACCTCAGCACCGATGGTCTTGGACCTCAACTGTGATTTCTTTCCCCAAGTTTTGACAAAACTCAAAATATTGCAGAGCACCTTGTGCTGCTCCTCCCTGTCTCCCTCTGCTATTTTAATATAGTAACAAAAAATATTCATTATTAGCCTCCAACAGGCTTTAAATAGACCAGAGACAGGTTTTTCCTTGTAAATTCTTTTCCCAGTCATCTTTTTTTAAAATTTCTCTTAGTTTTCCAATTTTTAATGAAAAAATGAAAGTAGCTTATTAACACTCCACATAAAACTAACATTCTGGCCCAGGAGCACCAACAATTGTCCTTGCTCTATGGACAATTTCCTACATTGCTCAAACGAAGCTTTAATACCTTTTTTCACCCTTCTTACTTTGCTACAGGTTTTTTTTTTTTGGACAGAAAAATATCTGGATATGACAGAAACGTTTCATTCTAAATTAACTATAGCCCAGGATTACAACTATTACTTTGGGAATAGTGACTTGAGTAAAACAAAAAAGAATTTGATTCATTTTAGTTTGTCCTTCAATCTTTCAAAATGATAGGTGTGCACTCTACATATTGAGTGGGCTCAGGAAAAAACCAAAATCTTTTGAGATGATTGTTGCTTTAGAAAATACCAAAGATTTATTCAGATTAGCTCTTACAAGGAGGAATATGTAGAATCACAAAGATAACAGCCTTTGTGAATTGAAAAACATCAAAGTGAAAGAAAAAGAATATTTTAGATATTTAGTGAGAAAGTATTTTCCTTCATCTCCCTCCTTCAGTACCTGATTTTTTGGCAAAAATAGCACCCAAGGTGTTTTGACTGAAATGGAAATATTTCAGTGTGGAGAGAAGTTATTGCAATACCTCCTGGGAATTGTTGTTTGGAAGGCTGGTGACTCCAACCTGTTCCCTCTCCTGTTCCTGCCATGTCCCCCAGAGCACCACACTCCTCTGGCCATGGAGATTGTCACATTCCCTGGGAAATGCAGTCTGGAAGGAATTTTGAGCCCAACACCCCCATGCTCTGGCAATTTGCAGACAAACAGCTCCTTCGTGGCCAGCAAGGAGCTGAGATTCACTTTGGCCACCAGGAATTCCTTCACTGGAAGGGTGGTCAGGCATTGGGAGGGGCTGCCCATGGAGGTGGTGGAGTCTCCACCCCTGGAGGTGTCCAAGGAGTGACTGGATGTGGCACTCAGTGCTCTGGTTTAGTTGACAATGTGTTGGTCAAAGGTTGGACTCGACCCTGGAGGTCTCTTCTGACCTTCATGATTCTAGGAAAAGAGTTTTTCATCAAGAAATAAAATCCCTAATCAGGGATTTTATCAGTTGTTCATTTTTTCCTGCTCTCTGTTGAAAGAGAGGAGAGTGTTGGTTTGGGTGAGGAGTATTCAGGGTGGGGATGGCTGCTCAGTGTTTATGTGAGGGGCTGACCTTTATGGGTTCCCACTGAGACTTTGGGGTGAGAAACCCCCATGGAGATCATGTTCCAAAGAGATGTCCTTTGAAAAGAATCACTGAGGTTGGAAAACACCTCTAGGATTTAATCCAAGATTTACCTGCTATGGCCAAATCTGCCAGTGAAAGACATGAAGTGTCACATGGCCTGCCATCATGCCATGATCTGTCCCTCTTTCTCCTCCCCCGCAGCTCTCAGGTACCCACTGGGAGACAAAACAAGGCTCTGTCAGTTTTTGGGAATTGGATGTTGGTTGTGTGGGGCTCAGAGAGATGAACCCAGCCAGTCTGAGCAGCCTCTCCTCAGGGAGGAGAGCTAAGGACACATCCAGGAGTCACCTCCTCACAGATGGTCTCCTTGGAAGGGAAACAAGCTGGGGATGCAGCTTAGGGGTCTTGTGTTGGAACAATTTTGACTGAGCATCACGGTGTGAAAGTGGAACAGCAGCTCAAAACTCTGACCTGGGAGGGCTGGGACATCCCTTAGACCCCAGAAGATCTGAGGGTTGTCCCTGAGGTTTGATGGCCAGAGACCCTGACCTTCCCCAGAAGCCACCAAAGCTGTCCTCCAGGTAAATCTCCTGGTGGAATTAAGTGCTGGGTGTCCACAGGCGGGTCCTCTGAATCCCACCACATATCCTGGCACCCACTGCTGCCCTGAATATCCAAGGGATAAATCTCTGCTTCCTCCTGGTCCATGTCTCTTTTGTTCCTTGTGCACAGCCTAGATTTTAGTTCTGAGCAAATGCTACTTCCAGGGGATGAAACCCTACCTTTGGAGCAGGCTTTCCTTGGCAAGCACACAATTCCCGGGGTTGGGAAAGATTTCATGGCCCAACCAGAGCCACATTTCTTGGGGTTTGAGCTCCTGGGTGAATTTCCCTTCCGTTCCAGCTCGGTTGCTGATGTTTCTGGCAGCCACCAGAGCAGTGGTTTGGATGAAAGCTCCCTGCTGGGGTAGGTTTATATGATTGCTATTGTTAAATTTTGGAAATCAGTTCTGAGTTCTACAGTGATAGGTCCTCCCTGAGGGGTGGCACTGGAGGTTCAGGGCTGCTGCTCTGTGTGGAAGTGGCCAGGTGAGCCTGTGGATGGCATTTAAGGAGCTGTCCTTGCTCCAGCACAGTGATTTTGGACAGGTGAGGGGGGCACCTCAAAGCCAGCTTGGTCCAATGGTCTCGGAGGAGAAAACTCGTGTTGGAATCAGCGCTTGGTGGCTGCTCTGAGCCTGGTGGCACTTTGTGGTGCTGTCCTACCTGATATTTATGCATATTAGCAAGTCTTTGGGTTCAGGAGGAGACTTTTACCTCACCTGAAGTGTCTGAGACCCTCTATGCAGCTTCAGCTCTCCCTGCAGAGCAGGAATCATCTTTGGGGTTGCCACATTGCCAATGTGTTTGGAGAAACATCTCCAAAAAACACTGTAGGGTCCTTGAGGAGAGGGGATTTCCAGGCTGTGTTGGCAAAGCATCCCAGCTTCAAACCAGATCTGGGGGCAAGGGAACAATCCAGGCTTTCCCTCCCATCCTGGCTCTGCTGAGGCTCTGCTGTGCATCCAACCTCAGTGATTTATTTATTTCTGAGCTTGGTCTGTTGTGCAGGGATCCCCTATCCAGAACAACCAGGCTGACAGACTCCAGGCAAAAGGAATGGGGACAACTACTATAAGGGAAAAAAATAGACCTAAATATTTAATTAAATTCCAAGTCAGCTTGGCAGAAACAATGTTTTTATTTACATGCATGTGCATATTGCAAATACATTACAAACAATATACAGCTTATAAATGCTACAATATGTAAATAGAAATATCGTGTATTTTGCTAAAACAGCATTTATCTATTCTATGTGTGGGTATAGAATAGTGGCAGTGGAAAAGGCATGAATTTAAGGGGACTAAAAAGAAAGGAAATGATGAGTTCTGCATGTATAAAGTGTGATGGGGCTGCAGCCTCTTGGGAGGGATATCTCCATTTCCCTGAAAGCCTAAACAAACTCCATGACACTAATGTGCTGCCTTCATTTATTAATCCTCTGATCTATTTATTAATTGATTGCTTTGCTGACTTGTTTCTCTTTTGTTTCTTTGCTTGCAGTAAAGAGTACCCAGTTGTTCCCAGGAGCACAGTGAGACAAAAAGTGTCTTCAAATCACAGCCCCTTCAGTGGTGAGAGCAGGGTCCTTTCTGCCTCCTCCAACCTGGGCTCCCAGTACCAGTGTGAGAACGGGGTGTCCAGCACCTCCCAGGACCTGCTGCCTCCTGCCAACCCCTACCCCATCTCCCAGGAGCACGGCCAGATCTACCACTGCACCAAGAGAAAAGGTCAGAGCTTGGCTGCTTCGTGTTTTCCCCCTCCTAACACAACTGTCAGCATTGTTTCCTGATGTTTCCCCTTGGACAGCTCCAAGGATAACGGCCTTTGTGGATAGAAAAGCATCAAAGTGAAAGAAAGAGAATATTTTATATATTCAGCGAGAAAATACTTTCCTTTGTCTTCCTTCTCCAATAGTTGATTTTTTGGCAAAAATAGCACGCAACAAACGATGCTGGAGGATGAGCAAGGCATGAGGGTTGTGGGCAGCTCCCCCAGGCTGGGCTGGGAAACTCAAATCCCATTTCTGCTGGGTTGGGAATGAGCTGTTTGGAGGGCTGGCAGTGCCTCTCACCCACCATGAATCCACATTTGGAAAGATAGCTGGTGCTGGAGATAAAGATGACTTATCTGCAGCCCCTCAGACAGGGTTAATCTCCAAGTGGAGATACCTTGAGAGTTTGCATTTTGCCCAGTTTGTAACTCAGGGCTGTGTCACAGCTGGGAGACAGTTTTCTGTCTGCAGAAATGCTCGGGCTAATGGAGGGTGCCTGGGATTGAAACCCATGATATTCACATTCCTTCCCTTCTGCTGCCACTGAGCTGCTTTGACAGAGCTTTAGGGATCAAACTGAGAGGGCTTCCCACTGACTGCTGGGCTCATCCTGGCATGAAGAGCCCCTTGATAGTGATGGATAATTGTTCTGGGCAGGAGTGAGGGGTTTGTGGTCTCTGCCCTCCTCTCCCAAAGCAATGGCAATGCTTCAATGCAGCACCACTTGTAAGACAGAGATAGCAAAAGCTTTAGATCAGTTTTACTTTGAAAAAAAACCCAGGGGATTTCCAAGGCTGGATGCAACAAGGGGTGGGCAGGGGCTGGTTTCTGCCAACCCCGTTGCCTTTCTCAGGATTTACTCTATGGAAAAGCTACCAGAAGGCAGCAAGCACCAGGGCATTGAGTGCAGCAGGAATTTCTCCCCACAGCAGATCCCTTCCCGCTTCCCTGCACGACCCTATCAGTCAGACACGTCATTATTTTTAGCAACATAACCCCTGGAGCACTGGGATGTGCAGCCACACAGTCTAAGGTAGGGAAGGCTGGGAAGTGCTGGCAGAGGAGGCAGGAGGGCACGGGAAATCTCTCCCACGTCCTTGGTGAATCCCTCAAATGTTGTAGGAGCGCATGGGTTGTGTACAGGTATGCAAGGTAAAAAAAAAAAACCTGAGAAATACTAATATTTTCCTGAGATTGAGGTAAACAGTGCAAAACAGGTGGAATTTTCTGTTCCCTCCAGCTGACCAGGTGACTGTGCTCACATAGAATGTGTCAGAACAGGGATTGGAAATGGGGATGCTGGCCTTCAGCTGGCTGTAAGGCAGGGAATAGAGATGCAGTTGTCACCCAAAGTGTCCCCCTTTGGCGTGTGACCTGTTTTACCCCCGTGCTGCTGTGGGTGGGAGGTGTCGGGGTGCAGCACAGTGCCACTGCTGGTGATGGAAGGTCCCAGCCTGTCATTCCCTCCTCAGCACTGGAAGCTGCTCTCCTGGGAGTCCTTCCCAGCTCCTGCGTGCTGGGAGCTGAGCTCTCACCTCTCCTCTTCCCCCTTTCTCAAAACTAACCCAAACAAGCTGGCCCAAATGGCAACCAGCCCTTGGGACAATCCCTGGCTGCTTCGTGTCCCTGCCCCGTGGGGCAATTCATCATTCGCCTCTGCATTGTGATGTGATAAGGAATCAACAGAGGTTTCCTTCCAGTTTTGGGATTCCCGCTAAGTGGTGTCTCCATGGGTGGTTTCCCTCAATCCCCCAATTATCTCACTTCCTCTTATTGTCACAAAGACACGGCTATCTGCCCTGGAATAAAGCTCCCCATCCCCTCTTGGCCTGTGTGGCCACGCCACAGCGCAGGGGACAGACCCAGGGCAGCCTTGTCTGCAGGGCTGATGGCCCCTCCTTATCTCTGCCATGGCTGGAGTGGCACAAGCAGTTAAGGGCCTTTTATCAAAGCCGCCAAAGGCTTCAATCAAAGAGGAGCAGTGTCCTGCCCGATACCGGCAGCTTCCTCCGCGGGCTTGGGTGTCCCTGCAGCCTCTGCTTCCCTCCCTGCGCCTTTTCTCTCCCCTCCTCGTGCCTTTGGCAAATAGAAAACAGCCACCAGGGCTTACAGGAAAGAAACACAAAGTTAATGGGAACCAGAGAGCCAGACTGAGCTGCCAAGCAGCTCTTTGCGAAGTGAAATTAATTAAATGAAAAAAAAAAATTCGCTAGGGATGAGCAATTCGGGTTGGATAAATCAGAGTGTGGTCCAAGGTTTCATGTCACTGAGCATGGAGCTTCCTTCCAGCACCAGCAAGGATCTTTGTTGGACATGGGAAAATAATCCTATGTATGATGTTCCTCTTTTTTTTTTTTGCTGCTCCAGCCTCTCCTTTCTGAGATTTTCCCTCATAGTTCTCCTGCTTTCCTACAGAAAACTCGAAAGCAAGAGTTTGTATGCTCCTACAGTCCCTCTGTCCATTTTCTGGACTGGAAATCTTATTGATTGTGTTAGATTATCCACTCCCCAAGCATTGACTCCTCCTCAGACAGTTTAGGCTTTATCTCAAGCGGATTATTTCCTTTCCCAAGGCTGTGGTTGTGGATAAATGCTCTTGGGGGCAGAGGGCAGTTCAGCTGGGTTTGAGACCAGCTGCTGTCTGCATCTTCTGGGGTGAATTCCACCACTGTTTTCCAAGCCAGTCTCCTTCCAGCTTGGACATCTCCTGATGTTTCTCTGCATCCTTTTTAATCAGAGCCAAGCCTTGGGTTAGGCTCAGTTAGGGACAGGTCTGTGTTCACCCAGCTCAAAGGAACCTTGTTCAACTTCTGCTTTCCTGGTGACCTAAGACAAGGATTATTCTCTGTGCTTGGCAGTGTTGTTCTTAGCTGTCAAGGCAAGATGGATTCACTGTGGAGATCAGATATGGAATTACATTAGGGGAGAGCAGCAGGGCTGCCAGGGGATGTTATCTCTGAAGGCTCCCCTGCCTCAGGGAGGTGATGCTCTCCTGGCTGAGGAAGGAAGGAAGGACACATCCCAGAGCTCCTAATCTGGTAGCTCCTGGTGTGCAGGTGGGAGGGCAGGGTCACAGCATCGGGAATGTCCCCAGTGCGCTGCAATGGGGTCACTGTTCCAGGAATGAGGAATGCAAGGATCATCCTGCCTCGCATCCCAGCTCCACACTGGGATTGCTGATGGCATGTGACAAAGTCACTGGTCTTGAGAGGATGGACTACCTCCAACCCTGGATCTCATCAAGGAGTGGCCTCAGCTCTTGATGTGGATTTTTAGGCTGACACAAAGAGCAGTTGGAGCTTTGTCTTTTTTCTGGTTGTTCTCCACCTCTCCCTCTCCCATTGTTGCGCTTGGAGAAACCCAAAAGCCTCACCAGCAGGCAGCTTGCCTTGTGTCTTTCATCTAGCCCCACATCCCAGTTAGGATACTGGGTCTTGTTTTCCCTTGCATTATCCTCTCTCTCAGATATCCTGTGGACTAAATAGTCATCCCTCTAAACCTCTGCTCCCTCCCAGCCTTACACAATCCCAACCACTTGGCAGATTTCTGGGATGCTTGTGATGGTGAACAGGAGGCAAATGGAACAGCCTCTCCCTGGGGAGGTTATAAAAGTTGTCAAGTTGGCACTCTGAGGGAGAAGAGGGACGTGGCAGAATCCACTGGCTCCAACCAGTGAGAACCATGTCCTTCAGCCCCCTAACTTGGACAGAACCCTGGGGAAGGATTTATTTTTCATCTCCTTCCTGCTCTGATGAGGTCAGTGCTGGTACAGCAATGCCTTTCCACCTTCTCCTCAAGAACAGGCACTGGCAGTGTGGACAGACCTCTTTGTTGACTGAACCAGCTTCTCTCACATCCTACCCAGCCTGGTTTCTTCACTCAAAGAATCCGTAGGACAAAATCCAGGCATGGGATGTCTCCTTGGAGGACATGCTGCTGATCCTGCTGATGTTTGGGAATGTGATGAGTTGGCCAAGGCTCAGACTGTGCTGCAGAGATGCAGTGAAGCCCAGAGCAGGGTGGCTGTGGGACACTGAGGGTGAGGAAGGGACTCCCTGCTTTGGGAGGAGATGTTCAGGGAGCTGGGGTGCACCCAGCTCTTGCTGTGCAGCCACACCCTTGTGGCACTGTAGTGTCATATCCCTGATGAGGAAAGGCTGAGGGAGCTGGGCCGTGACTGAGAGGGGACCCCATCAATGTGTGTCAGTGTCTGCAGGGAGGTGCCAGGGGGTGCACCAGGCTCTGCTCTGTGTGTCCAGCAACACCAGGACAGCAGGCAGGAACTGATGCCTGGGAGGTTCCACCTGACCATGAGGAAGGACTTCTTTCCTGTGGCCAAGCACCACTCAGGCTGCCCGGGAGGGTGTGGAGTCTCCTCACTGGAGATATCCCAGAATTTTCTGGACACAGTCCTGTGCCCTGTGCTGACCCTGCTGGAGCAGGGAGGTTGGACCAGATATCCCATTGTGGTCCTTCCAACCTGACTCATTCTCTGATCACCCTCTCCTGTCAGAGATGCCTCCTGTGCCTCTTCACGGAATGCTGGCAGCTTGCTGCCCGTGGAAAAGATTCCAGCTTTTGGGAGTTGGATTGTCCCTGTCCCACAGCCCTGTTGTGTTCAACACAACACAGCCATATCACAAACAGCGCAATAGCTGGAATGGCTGGCATGTCTTAGGTTCCATGTCCTAGGATTTAGGACTTATTTGTCCTTTAGAGATGTTTATTTTGATTGAATCTGCCTTGTTCTTTTCTTCTTGGACAACCTTTGTCACACTTGCACCCTGGTATTGGCTCTTCAGGCTTGTGCCAGATCCATGCTGGAATCCAGACTGGATAAAACAACAGAGTTAGTGATAATCACCCATTGTGTCTGCCTCACAAAGTCAGGATGAACCTCCTGTAACGCCCTGGAAGTGTGGGTGAGCTCTGAAAACCAAACGAGTCGTGTTCCATTCTTCATTGTCTTCCATCCTGGGGAGCTGAGTGTCACGTGTGGAGAAGGAGCTCTCCTGATTTACACCAGTGGGAAAGAGAGCCCCAGTGCAGCCTGGAGTCCAGAGGCTTTCCATGTTTGCATTTCATTCTACGTGGCCCTGAATCTTGGGATTGGGAAAATTCCATTTAAAAAGCCATTTGCGTGGTATTTACAACCCAGCTGGAAGTAGTAAATACCGGAAATCTTGGACACGCTCATGCTCTCGCTCAAGCTCCTTCATTAGATAGATCATCAAATTCCTTGTGAGGGAGCCAGTTTCCACCCCATTCTTCAGGCTCCATTTTCCTTGGATTCACTTCAGAGCAGCTTCTCCCTGGTGCTGGCAGCTCCCCCTGCTTGGCAGCACCTCCTGCTTTTTGAGGTTTGTGCAGCATGGAGGGGCTGCTCCCTAGAGCTGATCACCACCCTTGGCTTCCAAGAATAGCACCAACAGTGGGGGATGCTCAGGATATCTCCCAGGATAGCCAACAGCTCCTCCAAGGACTCAGTGGCACCTGGGAAAGGACAAGGAGCTGCTGTCAGGGAACCAACAGCAGGAATCAAGCCCTGAGCAGCCAGTCACATATGTGCAATGTCCTGCTGACATTGATAGGAGGCAAGAGGAGCTTCAGGGGCAGGATTATGGCCTTGAGCTGCACTGTCTAGGCCCTGGAGCCCGTGAGGATGAATTGAAACTTCAGCCTTTGGCATTGCATGAGAGGACCTGTTTGTCTTGTGCTCCTTTTGTCACTGAAGATGTCCCCTTTCCGCCCCAAAGCTGCTCCACACACCCTGGGGATGCTGCTCTGGGCTGGCTCTGATCTCCTCTGTGAGGAGTGGTGGGACAAGACCAGAGCACCTGGGCAGCTCTAAATCCCTCAGACAGCACCAGCTGAGGCTCTCTGATCTGCACCATCCCACCTCAGGATGCACATGGACCTTTCTCTTCCCTCACTAGCACTTGGAGACTCCAGAGGTGGGAAAATCACTGGGAAGAGGGGCAGGAGGACAAGCAGAAGCTGTTAGGACAGGCTGGAATCCTTTGTTAGTGCCTAGGTCCTGTTTGGAGATGGAACAAGGTCCTTACACACCCTAAAATCCCTTTCCACATAAAACATCAGTGAATGATCCTGAGAGCTTAGAGAAGGACACTTCTGGGGTTTCCACTGAAATCCTGGTTGGCTTTGTTTTTCCCTCTTCACCTGTGATGGGTTCTGGGAGTGGTTCTGTGACACTGCAGCTCTGCCCAGCTGGGCTGTGGCAGGCAGTGAAATGTCTGGGCTGAATGGAAAAATCAGCAAGCTCAGGTTGTAAGTCAGGCAGTTTTACACCACGGAAAAACAGAGTTTGACTGGTTTGTGTTGTATATTTTAAAAAATCAAAATAAAATAAACAGTCAAACCCCAAGCCAATGATTTCTGGTGCCAGCAGAGTGATGCGGTTTAATGCTGAAAACTTTATTAGCAGAACAATGCTGCATTTTACAAGACATTGTTTTTCCACCCCAGTGTTCTTATTACTCAGCGGTGGGTCAGGAATCCAAACTTTTTACACTGTCCATAAAAGCTCCAGCTCAGGCTGTTCTTCCAGATGTGTCTCCTGTCAAGGAGCTGAGACCAGGAGAGAGGTCAGACCTGTGCCTGCAGCTTTTGGCTTTCAGGGGACTCCATCCTTTCCCCTGCTCCTACATAAGCTGGACCTGAGCTGGATGAGGGAGGATGACACATTCCTGCATCTCCCTGCTCATTGTTTCAGCTGGTTTTAAAAATGGGATGGAATTGCCCATTTATCTCATCCTGCTTCCCACCCCAATTGACAGGGAAGGCAGAGGAGAAACTTGATTATCAAGGCTCTGCATTGCTGAGGTGAATGAGCCAGGCTTTGATGTTGGCAGGGAAAAAGAAATGGGATTGTGGCTTTCCAGCTGAATTCATGGTACTACAGAGCCAAAGGCCACTGTGGGAATGTCCCCACGGTGTCCCTCAGTACCTGCTCTGCGTGGCATTGTTGGACCAAGATGAACAGCAGTTGTTCCAGCTGGACTTGGAAGACCCCCGTGTGGGAATAATGGGTTATTTTACATGCAGAGAGGGCACAGCTTCCAGGAAAGCCTCGTGGCTGTTCAGAGCAAGAAGGGTTACGTGCATGTGTGTGCTGAGAAGAAACTAAAGATGCCTGCACTGCCCACCTGCCCCTCCTGGAGGTGTGAGATGAGCATTCCCCTCACGGCAGCCTGGCAGCAACACCTCTTGTGGGGCACATGCTGCTCTCAGTCCTTTCTGTGCAGCTCTTTGGGGTTTGTTTCCCCACTGTACTTTGGGGGTGAAAATAATTACAGCTCAAAACATGTCGGTTGAGAAAAATTGTAAAGGGTAACTTCTTCCAAATTTCTTTCAAATCTGCCCCCTGTTCAAAGGGTGCAGCCAGGGGAGCTCTAACCAAGTGGGATGTTTTCCTGCCTGCACCAGAAATCTTATTTTTGAAGCAGCAGCAAAGTTAATCCATGTCAGAACAGCTCCCCTTCCCTTGCCACGCTGTCCTTAAAATCTCTGGGTGAAGTGCTCATCCCTGGGAATTTTGCCATCCATTCCAGCAGAGCTGGATTTCATTTGATGACCCTGTGAATGAATAAATAAGTGCACATTCATTTATTCATTTGGCCTCACCCTGGAGATTTCACCTAAATTGTTTATCTCCTTCCCTCTGCTAGCCTGGGATGCTGCAGGAAACAAAGGGCTCTGCAAGATGTGCCTTGCTGTTTCTAGCTGTGAAATTTACTTTTCTCCTTTGTTCCCCTTGGCTCCAGCACACGGCCCTGTGTAGATTTATGTGCCCACAGCCCTGTGTGGATTTATGTGCCCAGCTGCCTTGGCACAGCTGAAGGCTGGGGCTGTCAAACTCCAAATCTGATTGTCCCAACCGTGCCATCGCTGGTGCTCTCTTGGGAGGATTTTTATTGTGATCTCCTTTTTTGTCTCTTTTTATCATGGAAACGTTTTGTTGTAAAGGAAAGGATTTGAGTTGACAGCATCAGCTCTGAGCCTGCTGGGGAGGAGTGGGGACGCTGGTAGGTGCAGAGGTCACAGGCAGATGTTATTCCTCAGGTAAAAGTGGCAGCAGGAAGGAGATGGGGAGCATGTGGGGGATCAGCCAGCAAAATAAACCTCAGGATCTCTCCAGCATCTCCAGAGCTCCTGGCTAATCCCTTCCCCACTCCAGCAGAGAGGTCCAAGTGCAAGGCTTGGTTTCCACAGGCTAGACTGAGCTCAGCTCCAGGGAAATGACAGGATTCACACCGGGGGAAGTGTCAGATTGTCCTGGGTCAAACCAGCACTGCAGACAGGGAGGTTCCACTGCGGCCACATTATCCTTGACCAGAACTTTTCTCTCCCAACAGACGAGGAATGTTCCACCACCGAGCATCCCTACAAGAAGCCCTACATGGAAACATCTCCAGCAGACGAGGACCCTTTCTACAGGTCCAGTTACCCTCAGCAGCAGGGACTGAACACGTCGTACAGGACTGAGTCGGCGCAGCGCCAGGCCTGCATGTACGCCAGCTCCGCGCCGCCCACGGAGCCCGTGCCCAGCCTGGAGGACATCAGCTGTAACACGTGGCCCAGCGTGCCCTCGTACAGCAGTTGCACAGTGTCTGCCATGCAGCCCATGGACAGGTTACCCTACCAGCATTTCTCTGCCCACTTCACCTCGGGGCCGCTCATGCCTCGCCTGGGCAGCGTGGCCAACCACACGTCGCCCCAAATCGCAGACACCCACAGCATGTTCCAGCACCAAAGCTCTCACCAGCCCATCGTGAGGCAGTGTGGACCTCAAACGGGCATCCAGTCCCCTCCCAGCAGCCTCCAGCCCGCGGAATTCCTGTATTCCCACGGCGTGCCCCGAACCCTGTCGCCCCACCAGTACCACTCGGTGCACGGCGTGGGCATGGTGCCAGAGTGGAGCGAGAACAGCTAACCAGGGGGGCAGGGAAGTGCCAGAGCCACGGGAAACCCCAGGAAATGGGAGAAGGAAAAGGAAAAGAATCCCCCTGTTGATAACAAAGCGTTTTGCAAGACTCCTTGAAGTGAATGTTCACCGCTAGCACTCCAGAGGGACGGACGCTGACTGAAGGCACGGCTGGAATCATCGGCCTCGCTGGGACTTGCCCTGACCCCCCTTTTGTTTTCTTTGGTTTCAAAAGAAAAGCCAACAGCCCAGCACACCCCTGTCCCTCCACAGTCCCACCCAGTTTGTGTTGCTGCCACCACCCTCGTCCCCCTCCTGCCCCTCTGCTCTTTTTGTTCTCCAAGGGACACCAAACTCCTGCTGCCTTTCTCACCACGGTCAGAATGCTTGAACGAGAACAGTTAGGATGTTACNTTTGGAGTGGTGTTTCTTTTTTTTTTTTTTTAATTAGTGTTATCTTTACTTTTCAACAGAAAGAGGTACTGAGAACCCCCAAATAAATAAATCCAGTACCCACCTCACCCAGGCATTGTACCAAGAGTGAAATTACTCCCACAGGGAGCTGTGTTTCCTTACAAATTCCCCAAAATTCTCTCCAGGAACCATTCCACAAACCATCCCCTCTTCTCCTTTCCCACTTGTAATTCTCTCATTCCTCTTCCCTTCCCATCTCCAGGCCTTTCCTGGTCCCTCAGCTGTCTCTGATGGAAGTGTGGGGTTATTTCCAAGCTTGCAAACATCCCCAGCTTGAGTCCTGCTGGATTTTGAGCAGCGTGTGGAAAGCCAGGCTCTGAGCCAGCTGCCACGGGGGGAGAGGGGGGACAGGATGCAGACACTGAGAGGAAAAAGTTTGCTCACCAAAATGATGATGACGCTTGTTTGCAATCCTGAGCTTTCATTTTCTCCCGTGTTCTTTTGCTTCCTCACCAAAAAAAAAAAAAAAGAAAAAAAAGAAAAACCNNNAAAAAAAAAAAGATATATCAGTCTGGGTGTGTGAAGTGAGATATTAAATAAATGTGTTTAAAAGGGGCAGAAAGTGATCCTGAGAGGCTGGGAGTGGTGGAGGCAAAAAGAGAAGGAAAAGCAAATATGTGCAAGGAAAAAATGTCTACTGCAGAATATTACAGGTGTTAAATCTCCTGGTCCTATTTATTTATACATGGGAGTTCCAATAACTCCAATGATGTCACAAAAGCAGCTGATTCCAAGAGGTTCAAACTTTTATTGAAATGGAAGTTTGCTTTCTTTTCTTCCTTTTTTTTTTTTCCCTCTCCAAGCTGTGCACACTCTATATAATTTACATATATTTTTAATTAAAAGTAATTCTAATTAATTAAAGAGGTATACCTGCGTGTCAGCCACTGGGAATGCGGGTGGGAATGTCTGGGAATTCTGATGTGGGAGGGAATACAGACAAGTATCCAAAGCTGTGGAGCTAAGGAGAAAACAATAATCCCTACCTAGCTCTGCTCTGCCATTTTTGTGTGCCAATTTATGGCTAATAAATACCACACACTCTCAACAGCAAGGGAGTGCCCACCTATTTTTAATGTATTGTTTGATTTGGGGTGGTTTTACTGGATTTTTTTGCTTCTACTTGATGCCTTTAATAGAATTTTTATTTGTTTCTGCTCTAGCAGAGGAGGTGCAACATCACAGGGGGGAAGGTAGGGATGGGCTGAGCTTGAGCTGAGTTTGGGGCTGTGGCCTTGAACTTCCTGGATCCCCCAGGGCCGTCACTTTCACATCTTTCCCATTTCTAAATCTTTCCCAAGATTTAAAAGTGACCTTGGTGGGTGCTGGGGTGGCATTGGGATGCCCCAGTGAGTGGAATTCCACCCTGTTCCCAGGGAAATGAGGTTGGTGGGAAGTGTTTGGCTCAGGGGAGCTGTGGGGTTGTGTCCCAGTCTCAGTGAAGGAGGGGAGATGCTTTGGGAACTGGAAACCAGGTGGGAAAATCAGCTCCAGAGCCATGGAGACATTGCAGTTGGGAAGCCCCAAAGAAAGGGTGGCTCTGTGGGGGTGCTGAGCCCGGATCAGCTCAGGAAGAGCATGGAAGGAGCTGAGGAGGTGTCCCCAGCCAGGATCAGCTCAGGGAGAGCATGGAAGGAGCTGAGGAGGTGTCCCCAGCCAGGATCAGCTCAGGGAGAGCATGGAAGGAGCCGAGGAGGTGTCCCCAGCCAGGATCAGCTCAGGAAGAGCATGGCCAGGTCCTGGGAAGGAGCTGAGGATGTGTCCCCAGCCTGTCCCATGTGGCAGGGACACCCTGCAAAGGCACAGCAAGGCAGCAGGATCAGCAGGGCCACTCCACAGGGATATTCCCACCTTGCTGTCCCAGGGATGGAGGGCACAGGGTCTTCTGGGCCTCTCCCAGCACTGCCTCCAATAAAACTTTCTCCTTTCAGATGTCTGCTTTTGCTGTCTCATGCTAAATCCATGATTGTTGGGTTAGACACAGCCAAAATGTGGTGCTGGAGCTCACTCTGGGTATCAACAACATTTGTGGGCAGAAGAGATGCAGGCACCACGTGTGGGGCACGGCTGGGACCTCAATTCTTGCAAAGCTTTTTGTCTGCATGGAGCCACCCCCAGGGAACCACCCAAACGTCACATTAAATCACACAGAACACGCAGTGCTCCAAGACTGATGAGTAAATTGCATTTTGAGTTAAGGAACACAACAATTACTCTGTATTTAGCTGTCATCTATGCTGTGCTTCCCCGGCTTCGTTATCCCACTGCTGATCATGTAATCATCCAATCCCCACTGGGTGATTCCCATGCCATTAGCTGGGCAGTGGTTACCCTGGAAATAAAGAGGTCTCCCCAGAAATGCCTGCCAGGCATCTCAAAGAGGATTAAGGAAAATGAAACTCCCCTGGAAAATTGCTTCTTAAGCATTGGGAGGAAAGCCTCAAGCTTCCAACTCCACTCATTTCCTCAGAGCTCCTCAGGTTTGGGTTTTGGCTTTTTGGGGTTATGCTGAGATTCTGTGGTGGGTTTTGGGGCTGGAACACCAGGCAGATCCCTGAGGATACAGCCTTGTGGAGCCACACTGGTATGAGGAGCAGCAAGGCCATCACTGTCACAGCAGTAAAATCTGGGCTGAAGGCAAAGAAAAGGTGGGGCGAGGATCCAACAAAACCTTTTCCTCCTCTTTTGAAGGAGTTTGTCCACGTGGCATTTCCATATGGCAATTCCATTTCCATGGGTAGGACTGGCAGGAGTCAGGATGTGAAAGGAAAAGGTGATCCCAGCCTGGATGTGGATGTGTCTGTTCTACATCAAGCTTCTACTTTTCCCCAAGTGGTCCAAAACAACACCAGGAGCTGTCAAGAAGAAGGTTCTCCTCTCCCTCTGATTGTGATTTTATGATCCAAAGAACACGATGTGATTTCTTTGATTTCTTTTCTTATGGATTTATTTCTTAGCCAAGAAAAAAAATGCTGACGATAACAAACAGCAAAAATAAGGGAAAAACTACATTTGTCAGTGGAGGAATTGGACAAAAGAGGTTGCAAAATTCACCCTATTCAGAGCTAAACTGGCAATTCTTCCCTGTCAGGGTAGCCAGGCCCTGGCACAGGTGCCCGGAGGATCTGTGGCTTCCCCTGGATCTCTGGAAGTGTCCAAGGCCAGGCTAGACAGGGCTTGGAGCAGTGTGGGACAGTGCAAGGTGTCCCTGCCATGGCAGGGGTGGCACTGGATGGGCTGTAAGGTCCCTTCCAACACAAACCATTCCCTGATTCTTTAATAAGAAGCATTGAAACTTGGGGAAGACCATCCCCAAACAATGCTCTGATGGTTTTCCATAAACCCCACTGAGGGTTTATGGGGTGGGCTGGCCCTGGGCTGCTCCTGCCCCAGATCTGGGCACAGGGATGATGGAACAAGAGCCCAGGAGAGCTGAACCCCGGGGTGAGGGGGGAACTGGGCTGCAAAGGGAGCTCCAGAGGAGGAGGAGAGCTGCTGAGGTGGGGAGAAGGCAGTGGAGGCACATCTCTGCCATGAGCAGGGAGTTTGGTGAGGAGAGGAGCGTGAAACATCCCCAGGCAGAAGGGAACATCAAACAGACCTTTAGGGATGCAGCAGAATAAACAAGAGCAGGCTGAGCAATCCCTGGGAGCAGGAAACTCGGCCTGTGCTGAGAACACCTTTGGAGGAGTGAGCAGCAATCCCCAGGCTGAGCTCACTGTGCTGTTTTTCCAGCTGCTTCCCTGGGCTGAAACACTCCCCGCACTCCGTGCCTGTACCTGGGCAGGATTTGATGCCCTGAGAGGCACAGAGAGCTCTTTGTCCGCCCCTAGCAATCACTCCACATTTCAAGTTTCACCAGCCACCATGCTGGGTAGGTTTGGGAGATGACTTTTCCCCACCAGCAGCCCCCAAAGCTGCACTGCTGAAGCTTTTCCTACAGGCAGGGATGCTTGGAAGGGGCAAAGTCACCCCTCTACTGCTCAGGCTGCTCCTGTGGCAGAACCAACCTCCCAAAAATTGCTGTTGTGCCTCGAGGGCTGAGGGAAAATAATATCCCAAAGCCTCAGGATTCTTGTCCATAAATCCAGCCCACAATATCATAGATTTTGCAGTGCTGCCAACTCTGACAATTTTATGATGGGTCTCATGTGATTTGCAAAAGTGTGGTTTAGTTTTTTCTCTTAAAATTTCCAGCTCCTGGAGACCAGTGAATATATGAGGCTCTCAAAGGATTCTGAGTCTTTCCCCCACTGCCCTGTTTTTGATTTTTTTGTTTGATTTTAGGACATACTGTAAATTTGGAAATTTTACTGGAGAGAAGAGTGAGGCAGAGAAAACATGACTTGGGGAGGTGGGGCTAGAACTCATCATGGGTCAAAAAATATTTAGCTTTGGGTTTTTAAAATTTGTTTGCTTTTTAAAATTATTTTTCTCTGTTAAAGTCAATGCCTTTGCTACATTATTTTTGAGTTATAAAAATGACTAAGTTTGAAGCAAATGTTCAGAGAGTGGTTTAAATTCCCACCCCCTAAGAGGAGCGAAATTTCATTCACATTTAGATTTTACTCCTGCAAAATTTCCAAGGGAATGTTTCAGCCTGAGGTCATTTCAGAGGGGCGTGTTTCACTTGAACCCATCACACCCAGGGGCTCCAATGTCTCCTGCTTCCTTTTTTTGGTCAAAACAAACCCTTTAGACTCAGTGCCTGGTTCTGCCTGTGAGGTTTGGAGATTTTGCCCTGCACCTGTAAGGACTCAGCTACAGAAAAGCGGATTTTAAATATTCCTGAGACAAACAAAGGCAAGAAAGGAAGGTACAAGAGCTTCCACAGTCCATCAGAAGGGCTGGTTTGAACATCCTGGCTCAAACCTCACCTGGGAAAAGCCCTTCTCAGCCTTGGAGACAATCCCAAGGTTTCCCACCAGCACCATTTGCACCTGGATGAGCCCTCCCACCGCAGGGATTAAAGGCAGAGGGAAGAGGAGGGTGGGGTTTTGAGGAGGTTTTGCATCAGCTCCTTGTGGTGATTCTGTTGGGAGCACATTTGAGCACAAGTGAGTAAAACAGAATAAAAAGGATGTGGTGAGACTATGGGAATTGGTCACCTGTGCACTGCTCTCAGGGGTGTTTGCTTCTCCCAGACACTGAGGGAATGAGTTGTGATCTGCCTCAGGCAAAAAATGTTGCTTAAATTATGAACAGAAAGCACAGCCCTAAACTGGGAGGGGGGAAGAGACAAACACCTGCAGCAGTGCATGGTGAACCCCTGAACAGCAAGGGACTGAGGGGTACCTGTATCCATAAATGTGGTTTGGTTGTGTAAGGTCAAACCACACCATTATTATTATTGTTGTTGTTGTTGTAATAATCTGCTGCTGCTCTGTTTTGTGGGAGCTGCCATGTGGAGAGTGCCTCTCCCTCTGTGTGCCTGTGTCCCCATAGTGCTGTGGTGATATCCCTGTCACCCACTCCTAAATGCTTCAGGATTTCATTTCAGCTGCTCTTCAGACCTGCACTGCTACGAATTGGGAATTTGTTTTCTGCCCCTGGCTCTTCCCATTCTCCTGAAAAAGCTGCGGGATGGATCCCAGTTCCTCTTTTCCTGCTCTTGGTGTGTGCAGTTCTAACAGCTCCTGTAAAATCCCATTCCTGCCTGGGTTTGTGCCCCTCCAACCCAGCTGGTCTTTGCTCCATGGTTGGCTCCTGCTCCACTTGTTCTGCTCACCAGGGCCCCCAGGTCCTGTTCTGCAGAGCTTCTTTCCAGTCCCAGCCTGAGCTGGTTTATGGGATTGGCCATGCTAGAGGTAGGGCTTTGCCCTTTGGGGAATTCTCCAGTTTTTTGGGATCCATCTGAGCAGCAGCTCTGCTTTCCAGTGTTTTGCTCCTTGAATTGGGTGTCCTGTCCCATCATCCCAGTCTTTAATAAATAAATGAAGGTATTCCAAAGCACTGGTGCCAATACTGATCGTTGAGGGATGTTGCTTGTAGCCAACCACCACCTGGAATTTTGGCTGCTGCAGATCCCCCATGGCATCTATGGCCCAGCCAACTTTCTGTTTTCTATTTACCCAGTCCCTCCCTCATCAGTTTGGACTTGGACATCACTGTTAAAGGCAGTTTTGTGTCCTGATGTTCACCAGAAACTCAGACTGGGGAGTGGCCCAGCATTTCCCATCTCTGGATCACTGCACACCTGAGATGTCTGGGTGCAACTTCTTCATCAGAGCTTTGAATTAGAAAAAAAGTGCCCCACAGACACCCAGGATGTTTTTTTTGTGGGGCACAACCTGGAGAAAGCAAGCCCAGCTGAAGCCTGGCTGGAAAGATGAGTAGAATAATGAATTTGGTGCTGGTCCAGAAGGTTTGGCTCCTCTGCCTGGGCAGGGAAGGAGAGGGAAATCCAGACTTGGAGAGCTTTTAATTGAAGGCAGGGGACCCTGTGGATGGTCTGTGCTGCTGGGACAGTCTGGAGCTGCTCAGGGAGTCAGGAGAGAGGGTGGCTGTGCACAGACATTTACAGCCTGAGTGAGGGACAGGCACCAGTGTTGGTACTGGGGAGGTGCCAGTCGAGGTGATGATGGCAAACCCAGGCTGGCAGGGACTGCAGCCCTTGCCTACGTGGGGAGCAAATAATAAAACTCTGGTTTGGGACATTTCCAAATGTCCTGTGCTGGGCTGTGTAGCAAAGCAGGGAGGCAGCACCACCTCGTAGCTCCAGGTTGAGGCAACCTTGCACTGCTGGGTGCCTCAAAGCCTCCAAAAACACTTGGCAAAGGAGAATAAATACCACTGTTGGATCCATGTGGGTATCTGAGCTTTTTGGGTGTGTTTAACCAGCACCAAAACACTGCTCTTGGGCTTGGATGACATCATTCCTGCACTTACAAAGGAGCAGTTGTACTTTCCCCTCCATTTTTAAGCAAATCACCTGAAACAATAAATTGTTTTTATATAAAGCATGTTTTTATGTTTCCTCAGAAGAGGAAACATCAGAGCTGCTTAGTTTTTGGCATAAAATATTGCTGCTGGCCACCCCAGCATCCCAATTTGTTGCTCAGCTGTAGAGTATTCCAAGAAGGAATAAAACATGGGGAAGTCAGGAACCAAAAGGGGTGAACTCATTCTTAGCTGTGTTACAATGTTAAATAATAATAAAAAAGAAATCTCAAGTATTTCTGCACTCTCTTCCAGGCACTGGGGTTCATCTATGCCATTACTTGAAGGTTTTTACCCATAAGGAAGGGAGCTCTGGGTCTGGGCAGGATTATCACCATCCCAGGGCATTCCTGAGCCTGATATGGGATTATTTTTAAGGTTGGTTTTCTTGGATTTTTGTTCAATTGACACAGCTGTTAATGAAGTAGAGGAAAGTGAGATGTCCTTTCTCACCTGCTCGTGGCAGCTTTTAGGATATTTTAACAATTTGATCAGTTATTGATGGATGGGGGCAGATCCCCCTTGGATCATTAGCTGAATCCTGCTCCTGCTCTTTCCAGGACAGAATTCCAGGAGAATTTCAGGACAGGTAATTCTGCCTGAGAGGTGCAGCAGGCTGGGATGGGACAGTAGCTAAATATAACCCAAATTAGGGCTTCATCTGGAGCCCAAGCTGGAGAGTCTGGGAGCCAGGAAAAGTTGAACAGGCACTATTTAAAGAATGAAGTGGCTGGGGAAACTCTCCAAGCTCAATGGCATTTCACTGAGGACCCTCAACATTCAACCTGAAATTCCTTTGGGTTTTTTGTTGAAGGTGGTTGAATTTTGCATGTAAAGGTCCCAAAAGACAACTGCAGTGGCCCATTTCTTTAGGAAATTAAGCTACTCTTAACTCTCTGCCCCAACTATTCCTTAACCAGAAGGTTTTATCCATCAGTGTTGTCCATAGTGGGGCTTCTACTGGGAAATCCAACAGGAATATCCTTTTATACTGGTTATAGATGGGCCCATACAGAGTTAGGTCAGAGAAAAAAGTCATGCAGGGTTTTTTTAAATTTATTTTTCTGCTTAATCCATCGTGATGAAGTTCAGTGTAGCAGAAATGTATGAATTGAATGCTGTGCTGTGGGGATCTGTTCTCCTTCAGGACAGAAGAGTGGGATAACAGGGGAATAAGCGATTTGTACATTAGGGATAATAAAAAGCACAGCCATTGTCCAGACCTGGCTTGTGCAACTCACTTGGGATTCCATCAAGCACATGATCCTTGCCTGGAGGAGAGGGATTAAATGGTAGGATAAAAGGAATAAAATGGCAAAGCCAGAAAACCCCCCCAGACTGCAGTGAAAGACAAGCAAACGCTGCTCTCTCCTCACACTTCAGAGTGACCCTGGCAGGGAGATGCTCCCTTGAATCCCAACCTTTCCAAAGCACTCGTGGCAAGGAGCAGCTCCTTGGTGCCACGACCCTGAGCTGTCCCCTGCTGCCATGGCTCGTGCTGGTGCTGAAGGGGCTCTTT
Source organism: Rhabdornis inornatus (assembly GCA_013397075.1). Taxonomy (NCBI): domain Eukaryota; kingdom Metazoa; phylum Chordata; class Aves; order Passeriformes; family Rhabdornithidae; genus Rhabdornis; species Rhabdornis inornatus. The sequence goes on along the minus strand of VWZS01002022.1, from coordinate 1,100,988 downwards.
GCCAGTGTCACTGATGGCCCTGACCTTTATGTTCATTCTGTGCCACAGTTCACTGAGCTCCCCCTCACCGGGCAGGAATCAGCCTGGGATCCTGGCACTGCTTCCTCCCCATCCTCCTCCTGGCTTTCCATGGGATGGAAAAATCCCCAAGCTACCTGCTTCCCTTCCTTAAAGCCAAGGGAATGAGGGGAAATGGCAGAAAATCCCTTACATCGTTGTGATTTTTGGAGACATAAAAGCTTCTCTTTGAGAGCAAATACTTTTTTTTTTTCCTCCACCCCCTGTTCTCCTTCTCATGGCATTAGGGCTCAAGAAATTCCTTAGAAAATAATTTGTCAAGGCCCTGCCTGATCAAAGACATATATAAAAGGACCCTTTTTTTTCAAGGGGAAAAACTCCCCCTCCAAGCTCAGAATGAATTGGCAATTCATTTACCAACTGTCAGATAAAGTAGCTCAATCCCTATCACGTCTTTAGCTGGAGCTGTGGCCAGAAGGAAGCAATTCCCAGCCCACTGTGCGTCCATGTTTGGGGTATGTTAGTGATTAGAGTATTCCTGCCTGGGGGATGCAGAAAGATATGACTCAGATTCACAAAAGAGCCATAAATCTCCCTCCTTTTATTCAAAATGTGTGTTTTATAGCCATTTCCTGGCCAATTTCTGCCTCGGATAAATATGTAACATATCTGTGTGTGTATAGTTTTTAGGGCTGAGTGTTGGGCTTCCTCTCAAGAGCCAACTGTCTGCTCAGGACAGCAGAGAGCCATGCTCAAACTTTTCCTTTCATTCCCAGAAAATTCCCTCGTTGAGCCTCAGTTGCCTGTCCTGGTGGCACCTGCTCCCGTTCTCCTCAAGCTGTTGTCCCTGGAAAAGGGCTGGGTGGGAGATAGGATCTGGAGGACCCCAAAAAAGTCATCCAGGCCCCAAGACAGGATCAACCAGATTGGAAGGACAATGTAGAGCTGAAGGAAAAGGCAGGAGGAGATGGAGAGCATGGCAGGAAAAGTCAAGGCAGGGACATTGCTGTGGTTCAGGCTGCACAAGCAGAAATGCCCAATAGCTTTAATTGTGTCATCTTTTGACACTGAGGGGCTGCAACCCTTCACTGAAATCAGCTGGGAAATGCTCCCCAAGACCCATTTGTTCTTCATGTTTAGCCAGAGGATGAGTTCAGGAAGAAGGAAGAGCAGGAACAAGTGTGCTCCTGGAGAGTAACAGCACTCAGCTTTCCATCAGTGTCCTGCTCTTCCAAGTCACGCAGAAAGCTGATTCCCCTCACCAAAACAACAGGAAAACCCATCCTCTTTGCAGGAAAGCAGTAAATTTGGGGGTCTGGCATTGCTGGTACTTTATTTTTAGCTCTTCCTTCTAATCCTTTAAGCCTGTAGTTCATTTCTGTTTCCTTTTCCCCTAAACCAGGAGCTGCAATCGCTTGGCCCTGGTTCAAAGTCTCAAAGCCAAGGGCAAAGCTCCCAGATCCCAGAGCAGTCTGTGAGAGGCCTAAGGGTTATCTCCTGGAGGGTTTGATCTCAAAGCTGCTGGACTTAGTGGGAATCTCTGCCCCAACTCTCAGGAGCTTTTTTTTACTGTGCCCTCAAACATACCCAGCCTATCTGGCAGCACCCTGGGTGCACGTGGTGTTTAAAAATAACACCTGTGGCTGCAAGAAACAGCCTCAAAATGTTTCCTAAACTTTGGCCCAAGGCTAGAACTGATCTCAGATACCCAGTGTGATGCCTTGAGTGAAAGATAAAGCAAGAAAAATGTGGATTAATGATTGGGGATGATGGGAATTTCTCCTAAAGGCGGGTGGCAGAGGAAAATGTCACTCACTGGAGTGAGATTTGTGTTATAGCTGTGCTGTGGATGCTCTTCAGGGGGCAGGCACTGCCAGGCTGCTCTTTTCCTGCTCTTTTCCTGCTCTTTGCTGCTTTTCAGTGATTTCTGGGGGCTTCATATTGCAGGTTTTTCTCCTTCCATGAGCCATTCCCACCAGGTGAATAATCCCATGGCTCTCAGTGCCAGAAGATGTTGATTCTTTGGAATTACCTCCCTCTGCATCAGGCACTGCTGGTCCTGGGGTCATTTATCAGCAGGGGAAAGAACTTCTGGAGATCTCCAAATGCTGGGTTTAGTAATTCTCTACCTGAGGTGACTCTGATTTCAAACAAGGAAGCAGCAGATCTGAAACCTTTCCCCACAAGTGTCTTTCAGCTCTGCCTGCAGCTTTCAGCTGGATTTATTTTTTTTCTCCTCGTGGTATCTCCATTTCAGGCCCCTTCACGTAAACATTTGGAAGCACATGCTGGTTTTAACAATGATTCATCCTATTAAAGTCCAAGTGGCTCCTCACAGGATGCTTTCCAGAACTAGGCAATAGATATAAAAAGGGCAGGGACCACGACTTCCCTGGGCTATCTCAAGTGCCTGATACTTCAGACACAACAGGCTCAGTTGCAGAGGAGCTGGGCTCTCTATTAAAGCTGCTTAGAAATAGGATTTATAGGGTTTTTTTTTCCTCTAGGAAATCCTCTTTGTTCAAACATCCTAAACAGGCTCAGATTGTTGGGGTTTCAGGCAGCTCTGGTGATGGTTCAGAGCAGGGGTCTCGTGAGAGAAGGGGAGTGGGGTGTGACTTTGTGCACAGCAGGGCTTTATTATCAGCCACAAAACAAAATGATCAAGCTGAGAAATGCCAATTTTCCAGCTTTTGACCCAAACATTTGTTCTTCAATAAATACAACACAGAAAAGAACTTTCCCCCCTGATTTGTGCCACTTACTCTGTTTTACATGGCTGGGGAGGGACGTGGCTGGTCCCAGCTCAGCCCAGGAATTTGGGAAGCTCCTGGCTCTGCCTGGGGACCACGTGCTGCCCTGGAGAAGGTCCCTGCCTGTGTTCAAGCACTTCAAATGTCACTGGGAAGTGGCCTCTGTGCCCAGAGGGCTCTGTGACCCTGGCTGGGACAGCTCAGGTGCTGCCACAGGGATGTCCCAGTGCTGGGAGGGTTCTCCAGGAGCCTCTGGAGAGAGGGAAAAGCCAGGGAGGATGGACAAGGAGCATCCTTGGGTTAGATCTTGACCTGTTCTTGTGAAACACTATCAAAGCTCTCTCAGGAATGGGGTATTTTTTGGCATCACCTTGTGCATTTAGGCAGAGAAGCTCAGGGAATTTTGGGGGATGTCTCTGGGAAGTTTTCCAAGCATCCACGACCTTCACTGCCTGTCCCCTCAGCTGCCTGGACCTCAGCCAGCCCTGCATGGCTTTGTCAGGCTCCTGCTAAGCCCGAGCTCTTCCCAAAAATAGAAATTAAAAATGCTTTCATTGATTTGTTTTTAAATTATTTTTTTTACAAGCTGAAATGGAGCAGGAGTTTTACAAACAGTGTGTTTTTCATGAGACACTTAAAAGCCAAAAAAAAAAATTGTCCAGAAATGAAGCTATGACAAAATTAATCTTTTTCATTACAAGATGATTCAATGCAGAGAAGTGTTTTACTTCTTTAGTGATTTATCAACTGTCTTAAAATAGACCAGGTAATTTAAGTTAAAAAATTATCATTCTGTTGAAAAATCACTTTTTTTTTTTCGTGGAGGAAAAAAACTGTTTCAAGAAGAAAAGCTTTCTCTGGGTACCAGGGAAATGCTCCTGGAGATGTTGTGGAGACAGGGAAAAGAAGTGAGCTGACTTTATATATTTATATAAAGTATTTTAAGGTGTTAAATATTTTTTAATCTGCATGATTGGTGGATGACCAAACACAAAGGTAGAGATACCAACATAATATTTTTGAGGGGAGTTTCTCATCAGATATTTGTAGAAGGTATCTATGGACCCTTGAGACTTCTGCAAAAAGCAAATTGATAACAGGACATTACCAGGGAGAAAAGAGAAAATCCAAAAGCCCTGAGCATGGCCAGGCAGTTGCTTTAGGAAGGAAAAAAAAGAATAGAATTTCCAGGAAAAGCCTCAAGATGCTCGTGGTGAGGTTGAGTGAGGGAACACCTGGGGAAGATTGATTAAGAGACAGCCAATGTGTGCCTGTGATTTATGAGGAGTGGGCCTGGCTTTAGTAGGAGTTTTTGGGAGATATTGCTGCTATGGTGCAGGACAGAAAGCTCCTGGATGCAATCGAGTTCCCAGACTGTCAAACATCACTTGATAAGGTTCCATGAGGGAGATTATTCACTCAGAGAGGGGGAAACAGACTAAGAGGTCAAAGAAGCTGTGGGGCAGAAACCTGCTTGGAGAATTCTCTCTGTGCATCCAGCTCAATATAAACACGTGTGTAAAAATAGAAATATATATGTATCTATCTCCATCTGTCTGTCCATCCAATTATTTACCTAAACCAGTCCCTCCTGCTCCTCTTTCCTGGCAGCAGGGAGCAATTCCCTGTGCTTGAATCCTGCCTGCTTCAGCTGGGGGGAGATGATTTTAGGGATTCACTCCCAGGAGGCCCCTTTGAACTTGAGTTTTGGGTTATTTGTGTGTTGGATGCTGGAGCTGGGATCAGGGGGTGCTGTTTGGAGATGCAGAGATCCATCCCTGCTCCTTTAAGTGCTTACACTGTGGCCAAGGCACCAAATTCCCCTTTTTAAGATGTGATGAATAACCAGACCGTGCCTGAAGGATGGTTGAATGAGTACACAGTGTTTTCCAGCTGGATAAAGACAGGCAGCAGATAAGAGAAGCTGATAACTTTAGCTTTTGGGAGTGATCAATGGCCTCAAGGTATGCCTTATAAATGTTGGCAAAATGAAGGATTTGGAGCATCCCTGGAGCTTGCAATGCCTGAGAGTCTGGAATGTGCAGCCCTATTCCACTGCCTTTCAAATGGATCAGAGGAGTTTTCTGTAATGCAATCTCTGCCTTTATTTGTTTTCATGTCATTTGGAATTCTCTGGGGAACCAGAACGCCTGGGCTGCATTCCCTGGCCTTTGATAAGGTTGTATTTTGGAATTTCACTTTTTGGAGGTGGAGGTTTGAGAGATGTGTCCAGCTTTAGGGACTCTGCTTCTGCTCTTACCCCACACCAGGTACCTGCTGCTTCTTTCTGCTCTGCTCCCCAGAGCCCAAACTATGAGAGCTCCTGAATTCCTGATCCATAATTGCTCTTTTTGCCACAAAAATGGGCACTTCTGAAACCATCCAGTGAGACATCAGAATGGTTTTCAGGTCATATTTTAGGTCAAAGCAAGGCTGTTAGGACAAAAGAGAAAGGAGGAAGGCCTAAAGCTGCCTCATAAATCCCAGAATTTTTTTGATGCCTTCAGCTCTAAAGCTACAATGGGATAAAAACCACAGCTAGAAGAAGAATATGGGACATTGCTTCCCTGGAGCAAGGAATCAGCTGGGAACTTTGGCCAGATACAGTTATGGCATCACCTTGGTATGCCAAAAAAAGCCCGAGCCTGCCTTGGTTTGTGGCTGTGAGGGAGCATCTTGCTGCCCTATGAACTGAGGATCCAAAGTGTTCTCTTTGATGGGATCCCTAAACCCCTACATTGAAGTGTTTCCATTTAGGAAGAGACTCCACATGGCCAATGGCCCATACTCATATTGGGAAGGCCCAAGGTCAGCTGGACCATTAGGAAAAAAGGGAATTCCAGACAAAACTCTTCCCTGGCAGCACAGCCACATGGTGAGCCAGTTGCCAAGAAGGCCACCAAGGTATCATGTGCTTTTAAGACACAGTTAGAGGTTTTTACAGGAAAAGACCTGCATGTGGAATCTCCCAGGGAAAGGAGGGGAATGTGATGCAGTAAGTGGGAACAGCGATGTGTTTTGGGGCTCACAGCTCTTCTTGAGAACTGTCACCTGTGATCTGCATCCTGACCTTCTACATTCCAACCTGAAAGGGGCTTTCCCAGCAAATTCCCACTCTGGCTTGGTTCATAGGAAGCTGCCTGGAATCAGTTCCTGGGAAGAGCCAGCCCAAGTGGAGCAGAGGCCATAAACTTTTCTGGGGGAATGTCCCTGGGAGCTGCATCCTGTACTTGCATCCAGCTCTTGCATTTTCCTACAAGCACCATAATCATCAATGGGCAGGAAAATATTCAAAACCCTCAAAATATACCTGGGAGCCTTTACCTTATGTGATTTGCAATGTTCTCTCAGGGCAGAATGGGATGGCTACAGTGTGACCCCAACCCACAGATGCTATCTTTGAAAATTAATTTTATCTGAGCCAAAAACAGCCCAGGGAGAGAACTCTGCCTCTGAGAGAGACCTGGGGTTCTTGCACTCAGGGCTATGGGAGCCCTTGGCATCTAATTTTAGCAATTGAAAATGTAGGCCTCAAATTTAAGCTGCTCATCCAGGCTTTTTTAAATAAACATGTGTCCTTCAGCTCCTGGAGGCTCCATAGGTCAGCAGAAAATAGAGAGGGAGCATGTGGTGCTCGTAGGGATGCCCCAGCAGTGCAAAACAATGCTCTGGCTCTGGGTGAGGACAGGGAGCTGGCACAGACTCAGAATTCTGCTCAGAGCCTCTTGTAGACCGAGACAGAAAGATAAACAGAAACGGGAAGCAGTGGCTGGAGCGACACAAATGCAGCTTCTCCTCTGATATTTGCTCCTGGGGGTGGTCACATTCCTTCAAAGCAGAGAGAGAGTCAACAACAAGACAACAATAATCAGAGCAACAATAAAAACCGTGTCCCCTCAGCCTGTTTCCTAAATCCTGCTCTGGCAGGGGCCGTGTGCTGCCTGCTCCTAGTGCTGGGAAGCGATAAGGACACAACCTCCTGCACTTGAAAGTGCACTCGAAATAGAAAGGGAGATAGAGCTCCACAAGAGGAGCCTCAGGCTTCCCCCAGCCCTGCCTGGGGGCTCCAGCAGCAAACTCAGAGCAAATTCTCTGCTGGCTTTGATGGACAGAGGGTCAAGGTGCTCCACCAAACTGGCAGGGATTGAGGCTCAGGGAGGGAGCAGCACAGGCACTGTTGGCACATTGGCAAAGCCAGCTTTTGGAGCCCTCTGGGCCAGACCTCCCTCTCATTTTAGGTGTAAAGAAGCTCTGGACTTAGCAGTGTTGGGAAAATGATGCATAGTATACAGAATATACAGAAGGAATTGTTCCCTGTGAGGGTGGGGAGGCACAGAGAAGCTGTGGCTGTCCCTGGATCCCTGGAATGTCCAAGGCCAGGTTGGACACTGGGGCTGGGAGCACCCTGGGATAGTGGAAGGTGACGTTGCCCATGGCAGGGGTGGGATGAGATGAGCTTTGAGGTCCTTGCCAACCCAACCTATGGATTCTTTAGCAGAAAGTTCCATGGATCACCCAGGTGTGATGATAAAGACAAATTCCTCTTTCTGTTTGGAAATCAGGAGCTTTGGGTGGCTGTTGGGTCATCACCTGTGGCCCCTCTCAGGCTCTGTTGCTTTTTCCTACTGCTCATTTCAGATGACAAACCCTTCCAAAGCAGCACCTAGAGACACTGGCAAGCTCTGCTTGCTGTGTGGTAGAGCAGGGAACTTTTCCAGCAGATGTGGCTTTCCAGACTCTTTGCTTTCCCTGCACTTGGTAAGGTACTCAGGAGAGGGAAGGAGCCTCTGTGGAGCCAAAATCTTTGCCCACAGACCAGCAAAAATCCATAATACTGAATATTAAATGTTTGTTTTGACCTCAAGGGAACTTCCAGACCTTGGCCATGAGGTAGGATGAGATCATGGTGTTTGTCTGCAACAAATTTCAGACCATCTCTGCTGTTGGCCATGTGCTGAGCATCAAACTCAGCTCGATGTTCAGAGGGATGCCTCCCCCAGAACTGCTCCTGTGCTGGGTGTAGCTCATTCTCCCTGTGCTTTTTCATTTTCCAGCAGTGAGCTGATTTCTGCACCTGCTCAGCTGTTTTCCAGAGGTGAATCCAAGAGCTCAGTAGCTACATGAGGATATCTAATTCCCTTTTTCCACCCTGCTCCCACGTGTGCTCCTGCCCTCCAAAGCAAACAGCAGCAGGCAACAGGAGCACTGCTTTCCATGAATTGTTTTGCTCTGTTTTCGAAGAAGAGACCTGGGAAAATCTGTGGAAACTTTCTTGCTGGCCCAAGTGAGTCGAGAGAATGAAAAACATTGCTCCAGAGTCAAAATTGAAATGGTTTTGGTTTTTCTTGTGTTCAAAGATGAACAGGAAAGGCAATTCATGAGGGAAAAGGGAATGGCTGCTGTAGAAACCACAAAAAAGCTTTCGAGGACCTGGCTCCAATCCTGCTGTGCTTGGATGAGCTGCTGGTTCACAACCTGGATGTCACCAGGAGTCAGGCACCATCAGCTACTCTGCAAAACAGAAAACTGTGGGACATGGAAGGTGAAAGTCACAGTTGGATGGGGCAGCAAAGAGGCAGCTGCTGTTTGATCAGAATTACTCCAGTCTGGAGCTGAGCTTCCTAAATCTCTGCTACAATCCAAGCCTTGCTCTTCCCCTTGCACCCCACCCAGGATCAAAGACAGGCAAACAAAATAAAAGGAAGTGGTTGAAATGCTCTTGAAAGAGGAAATTCTTGTCTAATTCCTGGTCATGGCAGAGGCTGTGTGCTCTGTGTGTCCTTCCATCTCCAGGCCTGGAAAAGCCATTGGCAGTTTTGAATCTAGAACTAAAGACTTCCTCCCCTCTGGCCCCAGAGAGGGAGAGAAAAGAGGAGAGTTTTTGTGCATGGAAAGGGTGGCTGGCTCCACGGGAGGAATCCTGTCCTGGCTGTTTGGGAGGCAGGATGTCAGCCTCAGGAGGCCAAGAGTTTATTTTGGAAAAGCGAGCTTTAAGTTTCTCATCTGCAGCACACGGATGTGCTTCACCTCCTCTTCCTCCTCCTCTGTGCCTCTCCTGCCAGGGTGCTCCCAGCCCTCCTGGTGGCCCTGTCCCCAGTCCTGGAGCACAGTGTCACCGTGTCCCTGTTGGCAGCAAAGCTCCTGGCACAGGAGGGTGGAGCTGGAGGCTGCTTTGCTCTTCTCAACCTCATTATGGAGCTTCCCTGCTGGAAAACCTTGGCTTCTCCAGTTTCCCACACTTCAGCTCATCCACTCCTTCCCTGAGTTTCCAAAGTGCTTTGTGGGAAGCCAGAACACCTGCTCTGTGAACTCGGATCCTGGAGGAAAGCTGGCAGAGATGTGGACTGGAATGATGATTTTGTTTTTAAATTGCAGGTAGTAGGATCCCTTCTGTCTCTCCTGCAGCACCTGGCACTCTGCTTCAGGAATTCTCTCAGATGTGCCAGCCTGTGCCCCCTGTCCTGGCTCCCTGACTGTGCCATCTCCCAGCCAGCATTCCCAGCTTGCTTCCAGGAGGTGCCAGTGTCACTCCCAGAGCTCTGTTCTTCCTGCTGGATGGAGAACAGCATCACTTGGCCCTGCCAGCTCTAATTCCTGCCTCATCCAACTGTGTGAAGTCAGGCCAGGAGTCTGATCTGGAATTAGGCAATGACAGTGAGGACTTAATCTGGTGCACAATTAGTGGTCAAGACTCAGCTCCTGAGACACAAGGGAAGAGAGGCAGCTCCTGCTATTTTCCTTTTCAGCAACGGCCCAATAATTCCCTAAATCCAAACTTTGGATGGCTCTGCTATCCTTTTGGAAAGGGGAACAAAAATAACATCACTAAGCCCGCTGCAGCCCCTTGAAGTGGACTCAAATGGAAATAAAAGCCCTTTGCAGAGTGAGCTTTGGATGGATTTTTCACTGAGCGTCCAAAAATTCCTTGGAAAGACCATGTGGGCCAAAGGCCAGGGTCTGGGCTGTGTACCTGTGCTGTGTCCAGATGGAGGAGAAATAGAACAGATGCACCAAGATGAAGAGATGGTTTCAGAGTGTTCTCAGAGCCTCCTGTTCACTGAAAGGGCTGGAAAGTGATTTAGAAAACAAATCCTTTGAACATGAGGAAAAAAATTATCTTGGACAGTGCTACCAGTGCCCTTCCAGAGGTGGGGAAATGTCATTTGCCTGCAAGGAACTCAACCCAAACCCTCCCTTGGGTCAGCTGCCTCTGTGTGAGAGGCTGGCTGGGAGGAGACAAACACATGGGAAGTTGAATGAGGCTCTTCAAATATTTGACCTTCCTCTAATGGAGGTTAGAGGTGGCAGTGCTTTGGTGTTCTTTCTTTTCCTATGACTTTGCCCAAATGTCCGAGAAGATTTGGGATTGCACTGCTCTCCCAGGTTCAGGAAGGAGGGGCAAAAGGAAGGAAAATTCTTCGGGGAATATAGATGGATAAAGGAAAACTCTGCATGTCCTATCCCATCTTACACAAGGCAAGGAAACCAGTACCTCTCTGGCCACAGCATCAGTGGGGCTTCAGCTCCTGAAAAGCAGCTGCTGTGGGCTCTGGATGTGAAAATCAGACTCCATCCCTCTTCTCAATTTTTTAGACATCATTGTCTTTCCATGCAAAGAGAGAAATTTAAAAAACCAGGGATTCACATTGGGTTTTTTTCTACTCCATTAACTGTGGGCACAGAAAAAGGAAAACCAGACATGCAGACAAGTATCAGCAATGATTTCCATGGAAACCTGGGGTTTTTAACAACTCTGGAGGCTGATGTTGATCTATATTCACTAAAGGTGAAGTTCTGGCAGCTGGAGCTAGTGCTGAAACCACTGGATTGAACATGGAAATCAACGTGGGACTAATGTTGAGCCTGATGGAAAAACATGGGACTCACAGACCAGACAAGCAAATCAGGTAATTTAATAATAATACTAATAATAATAATAATGTGGAAGAAACTTGACCAAGAATAACCAGCCTCAGATCTATGGACACCAGAGCCTGCTTTCTGTTTATAATATTGCTTTATAAGCTCCTGGCAGCATTCCTGAGCCTAAAAGTGGTGTTCAGTTCCCTTCCTGCTGAGGGCCTGTGTATTCCACCACTGTGGGCTGGTTTGGGATAGCAGGGAACTGGGCTGGACGTGGCCAGGAACCACATAGGATGAGAAAAGCAGAACTGACAAGTGCAAAAAATCTGGATTTGCAGAGTCCAGTGATGTATTTGAGCTGCAGCAGGTTGTCAAATGCAACAAGGACTGAATTGATCCAGCTCCAGGCCTTTGTTGTGGAAGGTGTGGAAGCTCCTCACTTCCATGAAGGAGACCCTGAGGAAGAGACACAGAGCTTTAAGGTCTTGCATCATATTTAGTCTCTCATTTTTGTGGTTTTAGGGACTTTATCCTTCATTTTCATCTCACTTGAAAAGTGTAAATTGGTGTACAGCTGAACCTGTGGAAAGAAGTCACATCTGTCACCACTGATATTATCCAAGGGTTTCTAGGCTTGGATGTGTGATGAGGAAAGATCTGTGCCTTGGGTGTGGAGCTGGATGCAACAGTAAAACAGAAAAAGGAGCTGCTGCCATGGAGAGAGGGCACATGAAGAGCAGGAGAGATCTTGCTCCTGTTCACTGGGGCAGAGCTGTGCATTTGTAAATCAGGGCTTGGTGCTTGGTCTCTGCCCTGGGGCTGGGCTTGGCTGCAGCATCTCCTCCAGTGTCTGGGAACATCATGCTGGCAGTGGAAGGAAGTTCCCTCCTGATATTGTTACTGGTTTGTGGATGTGACCAGATTGAAGATGCTGGAGCCGCAATTCAACCCTGTCTCACCTTCTCCTGGACTTTCCAGGCCAGCAGTGACCCTGAGGATTGCATTTCTATCCCCAAGGACACAGAGAGCCTGGCTTGGATGGGCTCACCCCCCACTCACCCCAGCTGGGCTGACTGGTGGCCTGTGCTAAAGAAAAAGGCTGGAACAAACCCTGAGTGTGATGTGGCTTCACAGGGAACAGAGAGAAAACCCCTGAGTAGATGCAGAGTAGTGGCAGATTCATGCATGGAAGTTGTGTGCCTGAAAAATTGTCTGTCTTCAGCTGTCATCCACTTTAATAAAGGCAGGATGGAGAGGGAACAGCTTTCCTTGCCTTCACAGGCCAGCACTGCTGCAGGAACACTACAGCAGCACTGGCTCAGTGTGCAGAGAGGGAGAGAAAGTTGTCTCTTCAGAGAGACAAGCAGACAGACAAACAGACAGCGAGCCAGCTGCTCCTCTGTTCTGTGCACGGAACTCCAAAACTATTCCAGGAGCTGTTCGTAACCAGGAACAGAACCAAACTGCTGGCAGAGCTCCCCGTGAAAGATTCCCAGTTCAGCCCTGGCTGGCATTTTAACAGGAGCAGCTCCTCATCAGCAGTGTCAGGGTTAAACACTCCCAGCATGTGTGCAATTGCAGAAATGCCCCGAGAAGAACCAAGGAAATATTTCCATCTTAAACCCCGATAAGGAGTGAAAATGTGCAACTCATTCCATATGGGGGCTGCGAGGCCCGAGCCAAGCGGAAAAGCCGCCGAGTCTGCCAATCCCTAAGAACTTGCAAGCCTGATAAATGAGTGCCTTGCTTTGGGAAAGCCAGAGACAAAGTCACACTAGAAAGGAGAAAACAGAAGAAAAGTGAGGAGTCTTTTAAAATAAAAAAAAAATAAAGCCAAGTCTTCCCCATTTGTCTTGTCGGCTGGCGGCAAGAATTTCTGGAAATGTTTTACATGTCAAAGATTTAACCAAGCTGGGATGTTTGTGGACAAGCTGTTATAGGCAATGAATAAATAAATCAGGAAAAGGGTCTATCTCCTGCTTTACAAAAATGATCCTGGCCTGAGACAGCTGCGTTCTTCTGGGATACTCTGTGCAAGCCAGGATGGAAATGCTCAAAGCCGGAGTGTTCTCGGATTTCTCCAGCATTGACACGGAACACAGTGCTGTGCTTGGTCATGGAGCAAGGAGGGAAATCTGGAGGGACAGCTCTGGCCAGAGAAGCACCTGGGCATCCTCCAGCAGAGGGATGCACAATCCCAGCAGAGGGATGCACAAAGGGATGCAGATTCCCAGGAGTGGAATGCAGATTCCCAGTAGGGGAATGCAGATTCCCAGCAGAAGGATGCACATTCCCAGCAGTGGGATGCAGATTCCCAGCAGAAGGATGCACATTCCCAGCAGTGGGATGCAGATTGCCAGCAGGATGCACATTCCCAGTGGGATGCAGATTCCCAGGAGTGGGATCCAGATTCCCAGTGGGATGCACATTCCCAGCAGTGGGATGCAGATTCCCAGTGGGATGCACATTCCCAGCAGTGGGATGCAGATGCCCAGCTGCTCCCCAGCACTGTGAGCACCCCCAGCAGCAGGGATGGGTGCTCAGCACACAGCAGGGGCACTGTCTGGCACAGGGGTCAGGGATCAGGGATCAGGGAGAGCCTGCTGGAGCTGGCAGGGAGCAGAGGGTCAGGGCAGATCAGCCTCTCCTGCTCGGGGCCTGACGTTTGACAGGGCTGCATTCCTGGCTGAAGGGATCTGCCTGTGCCATGGATTTCTGCAGGGGAGTGGGCACACACAGCTTGGCTGCCTGGAGGGAAGGCTGTGCCTTTGGAAAAGTCTTTTGGTCTCCTCCCGCCAAACACACTCCCATGTTAAATCAGAAATAGAGGAGGAAATCAAGCATCCGAACAAAATCCCTTCCCATTTCTTCTCCAAATAGGGATTTTTTTAATCCAAGAGCTGCTTTGAAGCTGGGTCTGTAGAAGCTCTGCGGTCCCCTGCCATAGGGAATCTTAGCTGGCTCATTTGCCCAAGCAAATTTGTTGTAATGAGGTTTTTCTGCTACATGAGGACTTCAGCAGTGTCACCTGTGCCAGCTCACTGACTTCTCCCAAGCCAAGAGTGTTTTGTTGGGCTAAAAAGAGCAAACCCTGCAGGTTATAAATTGCTGGGCAAGGTGATAAATGCTATGTGAAATGGCCACTATAATCTGTCTGGAAAGTTGAAAGGAATCCCACCTTCTTGGGAGCCTAAAATACTTCTTTTACTAGAATACCTTATTTTCCAGCTGTGTGCCACGTTAGTCACTTGCCAAAATATTTGTTCTCTGGTCTGTGCCTCTGTCTTGCAGCTGCTGACAAAACTGGATGCTCAGAATTTCCCTGGCAAAAGGGAAATACAAATTTCCTGTATTTTGTGTGTGGTTCTAGGGCAGCTGGGTATTGTGGTGGTGCCTGGTTACACCTGGGTTTATAAATAAAGGGGATTTATTTGGAAAAGGCTCAGATAGAAGGAGCACTGAGCACTGGCAAGATGCTTTGCTTTGGCTGTTGCCCACCCTCCAGTCCAGTCTCTCCTGTCACCCTGCTGTGGATTTTCCAGGACTGTCACCTCCCCTTTGTGCTGCCCAATGTGCTGGTCACTGTCCCAGGCTTAGGGCAGGGAGGTGCTGTGCAATCCCAGCTCTCTGTGCCCTCAAGGCTGGCATTTATTATTTGCTGAGGCTTTCTTGAGCCAGCCCAAGACATTGGAGGGGAAGTCCTCTCAAGACCTGGGCTGGCCAAAAATTCAGTGGGTGGGAAATATGAAATATGGAGATTTCTCAGATGATGGGCCCTTTGATTTCCATTTAAAAACAAGTTAAAGAGCAAGCTTTGGTTATGACATCTCTGTCCTTGCAAAACACCCTCCCACTAAAAGGTCTGTGCATGAATTATAGGGCCAGATTTTCCTTTGTGTTTTATTTTTTGCCATCATTTACAGCTCAGAAAAAATTCCTGTAAATACACTCAGCTTCACACCCTGTTTTCCCACGGAGCCTCTGCCTGGATGAAGACATTCTGTCAAAGATTTCATAAACATAAATAATAAAACCAGCTTGCTTCCCTTCAGCCCATTCTTATTACATAAGAGAGGATCTGAAGAAGACCCTGAGCTGAAGTCTGGGAAATTCCAAGTGTGTTCTCCACTTGAATGTTCACCACTTTTTGGGTTTGTGCCATGCCGAGGAGTCCTCAAGAAAACTCATCTGCAGGGGATGAAGTCCATGTTCTCCCTGGATATTTTTTTTTTAAGCATTGCTAGCTTGGGCAATCATAAATCTGTACCAAACATTGCAACATTTGTTTATCAAGGCTTTCTACCACAGAAAATTCCTTTAATGAAACACACTTCTGAGGAACTTTCGAGGCTGAAGCTTGGAAGACATCCCGAGCTCCTGACCTGAGGTTCTGGCTCAATCTCCCAGATGGAGAAGATTCAGCTTTTGAGACAGGTCTGTATCTTGCAGCCCTAAACCACAATCTTTTGGAAAGAGTAAATCTGTCAAAGGTCATGTTTTGGAGACTTTGGAATGGCTCAGATCAAAGATGCATTTTTCCCCAAATCCTGTCTCTAATGGTGCCAGCAGCAAATGTTCAGGGCAAAACCATGGCAAGTCCCTCGTGATTCTTCCTGGGATCCTTCCAGCTCCTGGCAATTTGCAGCTGAAGGACTTCCTGAGCTAGGGGTCATATCCACGTCCTTGTGTGGAATTAATTGCCCAGGTTGGACCTTTCAATGTTTTTAATTGTTCTTTGAACCCATTTCTGCTCTTGGCTTCCACAACCTCCTCTGACAAGGAGTTCTACCTCTGAAATAAGTGCTGTTTAATAAACAGCACCATAAATCAGAGTAGCCCTCAATTATAACAAAAGCCTTGAATTTGGATGAGATTGCCAGCATGGATAAAGTTCTTAAATCACATCTCTGTATTTTATCCACAGCAATGGGAGCCTCATCCCGAAGCAGGGGGAACACATAAAATGAGTTTATGGTGAGATCTTGGAAATGTTGGTAATTGAGGAGCTTTCAGCTCCCAGCTGCCTCATGGCCTGTGCCTTGCCAGGGTCTGCTCAGCCTGGAAGGGTTTCCTTGGGAAAACTTTGGGCTGATTTTTGTGGCCATGCAGGAAAGCCTGGCTCTGCTGGGAAATCAATTCCTGGGTAAGTGCTTGGTGGAAAGGAAGGGAGAGCTTGCACCTGCTTGGAGGAGCAGCCTCACTCCCCACCCATTTGTGCCTGTGCACACCTGGACTAACAAGGGCTGCTGGAAGAGGAAAGCCTGGGCAAGCTGGGATGATCCCAGATTTATTCAGCTGTGGCATGGCAGACTGAGATGTCCCTCTGCTTCCTCACCCCTTAGATGGCTCCCAGAAGGTTTTCCCATCTGTCAGAGCAAACCTTAACTTTCATTTGGAAGTAGAACATGTCTGTAAAACAGCTCTGAGAGCTAGATCTGATCTTCCTGACATTTTTACCTTCTTTTCCCCAAGACTGTTTTTTTGGGAGGGTGAGAGTGGCAAACCTCACATAATTCTGCAATGTTTTCTGGTTGGGAAAACCCCAACCTTCTGTTTTTCCTCTGTGTTTGTCACCTTGGCACCACCAGCTCCTCAGAATTTCTCATTTCAGAGCATGAATTTGAACATTCAAAATTTACAGTTTGGGATGCATCAGGAAATCATCTGAAAGTGTGAGGGTTTTGGTTCTTCTTGCTGATGTTTTGTAGGTTCACGTTGTTCCAGCCTCCCCAAACAGTGCTGTGGGAACCATTTCCCATTCCTGGTATTTCTTTTTTATTTGAAGTTGGGTTGTGCTGTAATTACACAACTCCAGGAGCTGGGGCTTGAGGAAAAAAACAAAACAAAACAAAACACAAAAAACCAAAACAAAACCAAAAAAATTGCTGTCACCAGGTTCAGGAAAGGCACAGGGTTATTTTTTCTAGGATCTGCCTGGCTCTGAAGGAGCCTTTCTTCCTTTTCCTCAAAATTCTATTGAATTTTGCCATCCTTGGGGACCACTTGCCTCACCTGGAGACGGGCTGGGAGCATAAACCATCAAAGGCATCATTTCTCTTTAGCCAAGGTGGGAAACACCCATCTCCAGAGCAAGGGGAGTGGCCCAGACATGAATTACTTCCTTAAAGATGAATAATCCTGGTTGACCACATGATTCTGAAAGACCCAGGAAATGTTCCAGCTGGGCATGGCAGAGATGTTCCTCCTCCCCCTGAGAGCAGCATCTTCCTCTCCAAAACTCAGTGCCCTTCTCTTGCTCCCCAGCTCCTGCTGCTTTTTGATGCATGGAGGGGAAGGATTTGATCCCTCCTTCCCTCCACGGGGGGGCCCAGAGCTCTGAATCCATCCCTGCCTGCTCTGAAAATGACTTGCAGCAAAAAGTGACAGGAGAGCAGTGTGACACAACAGCTCCTGCCTGGGCATTGCGATTTGGGGATGAACAGCCAGGGAAGAGTGGGACAGCAGTGCCAGCTGAGCTGAGCCAAAACTGGGCTTGGTTTTATATCTTTTGTATATATAATGCAGATCAAACCAGCTATGTCTATGCAAAGTCACTCCCTGCATTGTCATGGCACTGCAATGTTGTATCTCTCTATATATTGCCAAAATGTGAAGGTTTACATAGAAATAATAATAATAATAATAATAATAATAATAATAATAATAATAGTCCAAGGGGTTCTTGCCTTGCTCAGTGGCTCCCCTGAGCTGTTCCTCATCACAGCTCATCCTTGTTGCCACTCCTGGGTGCCATGAGGACCTTGGCTTGGTGCTCTGCTCCCTGAGAAAGCCCTGCCCTAAGTCCATTCTGGGTCCCAGCTCCTTAAAACCTCTTTGCAAATCCTAGAAAATGTCATCTGTAAAAAAACCAGGAGAAGTTTTGCCTGAACAGAGCTGGATTTAAGCTGTTGCTGCCTTCACCTGCTGCTCTGGGATGAAAATCAGGTTGAAACAGAGTCAGGTGCTTGGCAAATATCCCTCTCCTCTCCATATTGCAGCTCTAACATCGATGGATTTCTGTCTGTTGGTTCAGCCTGTATTTGCTGTGTGAAGCTTTTCATGCCACTATTAATTGCAGAGCAAATGAACCTCCTTCAGGCCATATGCTGCTGCTATAATTTATGCAAATATCTTGTTGGTGACTATAAAAAAATGAAGATAAACCATAGCTGGACCAGTGTTATTGCCAAGAGATTAAATGCTGATGTTTAAAAACTTGGCAGCGTTTCCTCAACGGGACTTTTGTCATCTAATGCTGTATCTACTGGGATTATCCTTTTAAAAAATTGGCAGTGGCCTCAGAGAGCACAACCTCTATCTTATTTTGTTTTTCTTTTATCTCGATTTTTTTTGGCAGCTCTTGAAGAAATCCCTTTGCCATTTCCAGCCCTTCTGCTTTCACCCAGTGAAACCCCAGCTCTGCAAGCACTGGCTTCCTCCACTCAGCATCTTTGGGACAGCCATCCATCAGTGACAGGGAACTGGAGTGAGAGGAGGAAAAGAAGCTGCTCAGATGCAGGAAACATCCACTGCTGGCCCATCTCCACTGGTTTTGGTGGAGTTGTGCCAGTGTGGAGCTTGGCCCCGGTGTTTTTCAAGTTATTATTCTTTCATCGATTATTTGCTGGAGTGTATTAAAAGCCTGACTTTTCCATCTGCTCCTCATGGATTTTCTTGCCTTCTGTGATGAGCACACTTTGTTTTTGTGCTTGGCTTTCACTTTGCAAACGCTGAGTTAATAATAAACAGGGTTTTTTGGAATCACAGGCCAAGTGCACAGGTATATACAAGGTTTGTTATTGCAGACACAAGCCAGCACCAAGGTATTTTTATGTAGCTGGAAAAAAAAATCAAAGGCATTAAAATTAGTTTTGAAGGCAAACCAGTATGTTTGAAATACCGAACTTTTTTTTATCTGTTTTTTTTTTTTTTAAGTTTGTAGACGTTTTAATAAATAGTCCCATATTTAAAAGCAGAAATTTGTTGCAAAGGCATGGACATTTTAATCCCAGCCTAACCTGCCTGTTGTTTAGATGACAATTTAGATAATGACCACTTAAATAGAAACAATCAATGTTAATTAGAACAATGAAGTTAATTATAAATGGTGATTGTAAACAAGTCGATTGTTTAGATAACCATTCATTATCTCCCTGCACTCCCCAAGGCCCCATTTCCCAACACACTGAGCCTCCATGACCTGAGCAGGGCTCCCTCTGCCAAGTTCACCCTTTCCAGGGAGGGATGTGGGATTGGGAGAGCTCAGCAATGGCTTTAAAACCCAGAGATCAAGGAGAGCTGCTGAAAGGTAAACAATGTAAAAAAAAAAAAATGCTTATCAACATTTCAAATCCTAAAATTGTAGCTGGGTATTCTGTTGCTGCCAGTTTACCAAAAGAAGAAGGTGGATTTGGGATATAAAGTGTTCCTTGCTCAGGTGAGATCCCAAAGAAGTCCCAAATCAAGCAGACACTTGGATTCCAGCCATGTTTAGTTTTTAGGATGTACAAAGAAGAAGCCACCCAAGCTCCAGCAACAGGAGGAGACTCCAGAAAGTTCTCCAGCAGAAAACGGATCTGGAGTGCTGGAAGAGAGGTTTGGCTGTGGGATTTCCCAGGATGGAGTTTGAAGGGAGGGCACTAAACCTGTTCTGTCAGCACCTTCTGGAAGATGCAGAGCCCCAGCCCATGGAGATTTTGTCAAGGTGCTTTCCATTCCAAGGGATGGCTGCTGGAGAAGCAGCACCCAGTGCCTTGCTGGGAAAGCTGCTCTGATGGATTCCATGGGGAGCAGGCTCCTGAGGAGCCCTTGGTGGGCAGCACTAGAGGGGCTCCAAAGCCCCCTGATCCTCTGATAACAACTGGGGCTTGTAAGCACGGCCAGGGAGGGCTTATCCCTCCTTTGCACCACCACTGTGCCTGGGGCTGTAAATTTTTTCCAGCTGGAAAATCTGGGAAAACACTGATAAACCCTGGCTGTCCCCCCAGCTGGGAATGATGGATTTTCCAGAGGTAACTCAGTGTACCCAGCTCCCTTCTCCTCCACTGTGGGAGCATATGGAATATATTGTGGTCTGAGGGAAATGCATCCTAAGAATTCCTCCTGTGTCTCTTTGGGAGCGTTCCAGGGTGGATTCCAGCAGGTGTCATGGAATCACCCACTCAAAGCAGGGTAAGTGATGAGCACCCAAAATCTCTGCAGAGCTTTGCAGCCAAAAGTTTTGCTGTTCCTTGGGTTTGGGGGAGACTTGCAATGGAAGCTCTGAGAAGACTTTCCAAGGAGAGGGGACAACAAGGAAATATCCAAGATCTGCCTGGAAAAAACCTGCTCCTGCCAAGGGTCCCTAAGCAGTTTCTGAAATGTGTTTTTTCTCCTCTGTTGCCTGAGGAATCCAATCAAACACCCTTGGCACTCCTCTGCAGGGACTGCCTGGGAGATGCCCATGGATTACTGGGGTGTTTCAGTTCTCTGAGTGTCCTCAACTGAAATTTTTCTTTGCAATAAATAGAAATTAAAGTTTTACTGGTGGTTATTTTTTCAGCCAAAAGCAATCAGCCCAATCTGTGGTTTTCCAGCACCAGAGAGGACAGAGTCATTCCCACAGGATAAATCCACTGTTTTTTCACTTGTGGGTACAATTTACTCTGGGTAAATGATGGGATCAAGCTGAAACCCCAGCACAGACAGTCAGAGCTGATGGGAGCTCAGAGCTGAGATACAAATCTCTGCACTGACCCACTGAATTATCCTCTGTATGGAAAACCACTGCCCGAGTCCTCTTCCAGGAAAAGGCACAGCACACTGGAAATACAGAGAGCCTTGGGAAGAGAACCGGGAAAGTCAGAGCATTTCTCTCACTGGAAGGGCTGGGTCCTGCCATGGGCTCTTTCCAAAGTGCTTTCATGTGTGAAGGAGATTTCCCTAGTGAAATTTTCCCCAAAACACTGAGTGGGCCCTGATTTAGTGCCCTTGGACCATCCAGGACACCAGAATTGTGTTTGGTTTTGTGTAGATCCTGGATATAAACACAGGCCTTAACTTAGGCCAGACCTTTGCCAGTCAGGCCTTTCTGCTGCCTCGGTGATCTGCAGAATTTTTTATATTTTTGCCCCAATCCAGGAACATTCCTTGCTGCTCCTGCTCCAGGGAGTGTAGGAAGCTGGACACCTGGGAATGTCAGTGGGTTCAGCTATCTACTACTGGGCTTTTCTCTATATCCATCCTTTTGTTCCTCCCATGTTTTGTGCAGTGTCCTGGAACCCAGAGCACCTGGGTAAGACAAGAGAAAAGAGCTCTGAAAAAATGTCTGGGAAAATCAGTTCCTATTTTTCCCTGGAAAGGACCTTCCTGTGAGGCTTTGCTCTGTGAGGAAAGGCTGTGGCATGAGCCTGTTGTGTGTCCCAATTAATTTTGGGACAAACCTAAATTTTGGAGCCTGCCACTGAGGGATGTGAGGTGGAAGAGAAGGATTCTCCTCGAGGAACTCTCCACATCTCCAAAGCAGATTTCCAGTTGTCCAGACTCATCCACAGCCCATGGAAGGTGATGAGCATCCCAAGAGAGCATTTTTCAAACCAGCTGCTGTTTTTAGGGGGAAGGAAAGAGCTTTGAGGTGTCAGCCCTTTCCCATATTCCAGAAGTGACCTTTGGGGGCTAATTTGGGTAAATGACTCCCAGCCAGCATCAACCCAGGGGAGTCACACAACAGACTGGGAGGAGTTCCTGCAAACTGGGTTATGAACAAATTCCTCACACTTGGAGGTTTATGGGAATTTGCTGTTAAACCAAGGAAATTTAAAGGCTGAGGAGGTGTCCAACACCTCCAGGCACTGGAGATGCCTGAGGATGTAACAAAGTGCCACTGGAATATCTGACACCTTGCCAGTGAGCCGTGCTTAATGGGTCAGGCAGCAGAGGTGTCACAAAATCAATGATGTTGGAGTGGAGATCTTTGCAGGTCCAACAGCTGCGTGGTTTAGGTTTGTTTTGGGTTCATTTCTTGTGGCTCATTGTTGCCGCTGGGTTTTTTCCCCCTCGCTTCCATCAAAGTTTTCAGTTCCCTTGTGAGTTTTTCAGGTTTAACCCTCAGCCACACCAAGATTTGAAGGGTGGCTGCCAGAGAATCGAGGTCTGTTAGGACACACAGAGCACTTGGCAGGATTTGTGCTGAGAAATATCTGGGAGAGTAGAAAATAGGAGCCATGTCCAATCCCCTGGGGAAGGAGCTGAGTTTTGCAGACAGAACTCCAGGCTCCAGCCCCAACCCCAGCCTGACAATTGAGACAGACAAATCCAGTGGCTGCTGGATTACAGCACCAACGAGGAACGTGTGTTCTGTGCTGATCAAAAGTCCCAAGCCCAGCCTGCTCTGCCTCTGATCTGCAAATACATCACTGGTTTTTATCACTCATTTTTGCTTTATCTCAGCGGGGCTGGTCTCAAGCGCTACAACCTGATTATCTCGCAGGAGGCTGCCAAAAGCTTGTCAGGGATCTTTAAAGGGAATAATAAAGGAAGCAGGAGGAATCAAGTGGTTTGAGGAGGAAATCAGAGGGAATTCCTGGCTGGTGAATGCTGGGACTGCAGCAAAGAGGAGGGGACAACTCAGGATTCTGAAACCTCCTCAAATTAGTGATGTGTTCAGTAGAAATGCAGGGCTGGGCTGGATTCCCCAAGCCTCATTAAGAAATATTCACACACATGCCTGAAATCTGGAGGAAAAAAGCATTTAAGGCTGAAATTCAACACCTCCCCCACCAAAAAAAATTACTTTATTTTAGCCTGTGGCTTTGAGTTTGTTAAAGCTCAGAAAGAAATTGTGTCAGTTCAGTTTGTAGGAGAATGAACAGCATTTCATTCATTCAACAGCTACATTTTATTTTGATGAATTAGATAACAGGCAGCAATAGTCTTGTGCCAAAAATCCCACTTCTAGTCAATTTGAAAAGAACATAATTTTGTATTCCAGGAAACTTCAGGATTACTTTTGAGGTAAACAGATATATTTAGCTTGAAGTGATCTGTAATTAAGCACTTTGCTTTAAAACAATTAAAGCGTTGGAGCTTCCTCCCTCCTTGAGCTTTGCCAAATTATTCATGTTTAAAAAATATCTTATGGAGCAGTTTGATTGGATCTCTACTTATTTGGCTTCAAAATATAACTGTGGCCAACAAAAAGTCCTTTGGCTCTAATCAAGATCCAGTTAATCAAACCTCATTTGCTGCTGGTTTGTGGCTACCACACGAGCAAAGGGGATCTTCTCCAGTCAGAGAAAGGGGCTTTGATGTGAACTCAAGGTCTTGTAACGAGGTTTTTTTATTGCTCTTGTAACAACATTCATAGGAACAGGATAAAACCAGAATGAAACCAAATCTGGGCAACAATAGACCCTAAAACCAAGCAGGTAGAGTTATTAAAAATTTTTAGCTCTTCAGTGTTGTTGAAGTGTATTTTGTACCTACACCCAT
The DNA here is from genome assembly GCA_013397075.1 of Rhabdornis inornatus. Lineage (NCBI taxonomy): Eukaryota > Metazoa > Chordata > Aves > Passeriformes > Rhabdornithidae > Rhabdornis > Rhabdornis inornatus. The sequence continues at coordinate 1,077,886 of VWZS01002022.1, read as the reverse complement.
CCCCAGAGCTGGACAGAAATCCCCTTTGCTTTTTCGTGTCTCTGTTTTAGCAACAGTGTTGGCATTTCCTCACAATCCCAATCCTCTTTACACCAGCAAGACTCCAGAATGCTCTGCTTTATGAAAGGCTTTTCCTTGTATTTTATTTCATTTTTTTTTAAGCTGAAGTTGATCCATGAGGCTCGGGGCTTATGGAGCTTTGTTTCCTGTGGCTCCATGTCTCAGGCTGGGTTAGCAGGTGCCAAACAAAGTGTGAGCTCTGCTTGAAGCATTTCCTGAGCTTGGGGCCCTTGGAAGAGCTCTCCCCATGTGCCTTTCCCAGCATCTACCAGCCTTGCTGAGATCCTGCTCCCAGGAATTCAGGGTTGCCCCACCCTCCAGCTGCCTTCAGGCATCAAACTGAGCCTACTCCAAATGCTTTTGGGGCTTTTTCCATTTGAGTTGGCTGAGATGGACCCATGGATTTCCAAAGTCATTCCTGGAGGGAACCAGGTGATGCCCAGCATGGTGCAATTCCTTGGGAAGGACTGAAGGAATGAGCTCAGGCAGGGCCCAGCTGGGGTGGAGTCACATCTTTATTGAAATTATTCAGGATGGGTTTGAGATGAGAAGGGACTTTCTGCAAGACATGGAGTGACAGGGCAAGGGAGGATGAGCTCAGACTGCCAGAGGGCAGGGATGGATGGGATATTGGGAAGGAATTGTTCCCTGGGAGGGTGGGGAGGCCCTGGAACAGGGTGCCCAGAGGAGCTCGGGCTGCCCCTGGATCCCTGGAATTGTCCAAGGCTGGATGGGGCTTGGAGCCACCTGAGATAGTGGAATCCCCATGGCAGGGAGTGGAATAAGATGATCATGAAGTTCCCTTCCAGCCCAAAGCATTCTAGGATTATATAAAGTTGTCATGAGGTTTTTCGGTGCCTACTAAATCCCTTGGAGTTTGTTATGTACTTTCCTTTTGATTTTCCCTCAAACAAAGAAACCATAAAATCATTCCTGGTCTCGTATCAAAATATTAATGCTTAATACAAATAATTCTCCAATGCAGAAGAGGAGACAATCAGGCCCTTGCTCTCTGCACACTTCAATGAGCCGAAAATCCTTCCCTTTCCATGCATCCCACCCTGAACAGCTCCATCCTCACTGTCTTTTAGGAAAGTGGGCCTTGAATCCAGCAAGTGGACAATGGCTACTTTTCCTCCTCTTTTTGCTGGATACAGGGTCCTTTTGCTGCTCAGCTGGAGCTGCTGGCAGCTTTGGGGATGGAGCACGGAGGGATGAGGCAGGGAAGGAGGGAAGGAAGCAGGGAAGAAGAGAAGGAGACAGGGGAGCAGGGAAGGAGGCAGGGAAGGAGGGAAACATGGAACGAGGCAGGGAAGGAGGAGGGATGCAGGGAAGCAGAGAAGCAGGCAGGGAAGGAGGGAAGCAGGGGAGCAGGCAGGGAAGGAGGAGGGAAGCAGGGAAGGAGGGAAGCAGGGAGGGAAGCAGGGAAGAGGTAGGGAAACAGAAGGCGGGAGGCAGGGAAGGAGGCAAGAGGGAGAGAAGCATGGAAGGAGGCAGGGAAGAGGCAGGGAAGGAGGGAAGGAAGAAGCAGGGAAGAAGGGAAGAGAGCAGGGAAGGAGGTAGGGAAGGAGGGAAGCAGGAAAGGAAGCAGGGAAGAAGGGAAGAGAG